>PVJO010003603.1:0-114712 GCA_004026905.1 Hystrix cristata | reverse complement strand
AGACTTTAAGACAATTGGGAATGGACTCCTGACCTATGTATTTATGTATAATATCTGTGGCTATAACATATATTGCTATAAATGCCTCAGATATCATCTTTAATTTAAAGAACAGCCTGCCCTTTAGATAATCAACTTCAACTTTTAAAACCAGAATTGTTAATTATCGTGGCAGTACTTTCTTTGCTTTAGACCTGATAAAGTCAGTGTTAAAGGATGTGATTATTTGGTGGATTAATCTAAAAGATATCCTTTCTCTTTCTCTCCTCCTCCTGGTATTTTCTCTTCTCTCACACCCTCCCTGCCAACAAATCCAACATGCAAAAAACGCTTCAGGTGTTTAAAGGAGTTGGAAAATATTCCAGGAAATGCTGAAACTTTGCCACATTGTCAGAGGATAAAAGCACAGTGTTCAATCCAAAAGCTTTGTGTAGTTTTTTTTAAATGCAAGTTCCAAGTTAAATTTTTGGATGCTTATCTTCTCTACATTTTAATGAGAAGGTTTTGCTAAGGATTTCTTTTTTAAACAAAGGCACAAAAACTTAAACCCTTTGCACAGTAGCAGTGAGTATTGAACTGACATGCTGTTTTTGTTTTTCAAAAAACACTGATACTCAAATAATCAGCAGGAGCAAGAATATTGGACACGTAAATATGGAATATTATGCTCACAAGTAATAACTGTGTCTATTAAATATGCAAACCATACAGCATTGTATAGATTTTTTTCATCATATCATTTTATAGGTACAACATAAATGTGTGTAAGACTGGATGTACAGTAAACTTCATGAGTTAAATATTTTTTCCATTAGTTTTTGCTGTAATTATCATAATGCTTATTGTAATTTCTGATTGATCTTCACTTGGCATTGTCTCATGACACTCTATCTGGAAAAGCAAGCCTCTTAATTATATAGCAAATGATTTATCTATAAACCTTCAGCCTACGTGAGAGTTCAGTATCTAAAGGAACCCTCTGCAAAGTGAAGAACACTTGTATAAAGCAAATACTATGATGGTGATCTTGGCTTCTAGATAGATGAATCACATCCACCCTGATGAAAGGCACTTATCCTTTTCCTTCATAGCAATTGTACTATGCATGAGTATGTATTCATTTCTCAGTTTATTTCATACTTTTCTTTCTACTAGGTTGTAATTTCTGTGAAGGCAGGAATCTTGCCCTTGACTTTTTTCTTTCTCTTAAAAAGTTTGCTAATGTGTAGTAAAGTATAGAAAACATAGAAGGTACCATTTAACCACTTTAAGTGTATGATTCAGTGGCATTAAGTACATTTACCCTATTCTGCAACCGTTGTCACCACCCATCTTCAGAAATTTCTCATGCTCACACCGGAAGCCCTGAAACCATGAAATACCAGCTCCCATCATCCTCTACTTCCAGCCCTTGGCAACCAACATGTCTGTCTGCATGAGTGTGACCAATCCTAGCGCCTCACACATGTAGGACCATGCAGTATGTATTGTTTTGTGACTGGCTTCTTTTACTTATTATAATGTCCCTGAAGTTCATCCACATTGTAGCATGCATCAGAACGTGTCTTTATTTTCTTGAGTTAGTGGGTGTCCAACCCAGGGTGTTCTCCCCTGAGCTACACCCTCGGCTCATTTTTAGGGTTTTATTTTGAGAGAGGGTCTTGCTAAACTGTCCAGGCTGGGCTTGACTTGAGAGTCTCTTTATATTTTATAACTATATAGTTAGATTTAGCTCAGTGCCTGAATGTAGTTGAAAGTAGTAGACAATACACATTTATCAAATAAATATATGAGAGAAAAAGAATCAATTAGGTGCCTTTTCCTAATCTTGAGGTCAGGCACACAGTAGGTTTTCAGCAACACTTTCTTGCTGATTTGTGAAGTGGACCCAAGAGTGCATTTGAGATACTTTTAGGAATATAAAACTTACCATTCCCCCTTGCATGTGTTGCTGAAATCCAACCTATGCGAAGCACTCTGACATATTTTCTTGGGCTTGTAATTTGGTTTGCTTTGTGCTTGGTGCTAATTAACCAGTTGGTGATGTGCTGTTTGTCTTTTCGTCTGCCTCTGAGCTTGTCAGGAGTCAGTGACAAGCCCGGTGAGGCTGGGGGCACTCTGATAATTAAGGTTGGGAGGGCTTCTTACTGACCCCATCAGGTACTGATTGCTTTCTCTGCCTCCGCTGATGGGCAGCTGACATATGACAAAACAGTGGCCTTCTCCTATACACACAGCAGCAGGACACTTTCCCACCTTTTAATGGTGAATTTCATCGCAAGCAACTCTGACAAAATGTAAGTGTATTGTCAAAGTTGCTTGTGAAGATGACTGTGTTTAGAAAAGAAGAAAAGTCTTGATACATCAGAATTCACACACATACACAGCCTTTATTAGTAGCATCTAAATGCAAAAAATAAATAGTGCAAAGCTTTATTTGAATATTTAAATAGCATAAGGAAAAATGGTTTGGTGTTCTACACTGTTCTTTCTTCTGCCCTGTGTCTAATCCTTTAAGGAACCATGGCCCTGGGAGGTGCTCAGGAGTTTCAAATTGATAATATCCTGTTCTGCAGGGTGTCTGTGTCTCTCATGTAAACCATCAAATAATTGCAAGTCATTTGTGACTAGGGACTCCGCATTTCCCAACTTACATTATTTTATTCTTCTGTCTTCTTGGTGGAGTGTGGTCTAGCAGCAGCAGCAGCACCCCAAGACCACTGGATCAGAATCGTCATTTAAGCCAATGGCCCACGTAACTCATGTATGTGTGGTAGTTTGAGGAGTCCTGGTCTAAGTCACCTTCCTGTGAGGTTCTCAGTCTTTCCTTTATTCTTATTCTGTTGCATCCCAGTGGACGCTGAGTACAGTTAAAACAAACATGAATACAGGTAGATGCCTGGATGATCCTCATGAACAACCCAGACTAAGACTGAGAACCACTGTCCTTAGTGGAACAAATGCCAGCAGCACCTGCAGGGCAAGGACTTTGTCTGTATTGTTCTTTCCTAGAAAGATGCTAGGGGGCTTGGAATATGCTAGAAAACAATTTGTTGAAAGGATTGTTACATAAAACTCAAAGCTGTAGCTCCCTTTGTACTCAATTTGCAAAGTTGTTTTGAGTCATTAAATCTCTGAGCATAATAAAAAACAAAAAAACCCCAAAGCTTAGCTATTATACTCACCATGTCTACTAGTTGCTTTCTCATTGCTGGATCGAAGTACCTGACTTCCAAAAGGTCAGGAGGACAGGTGTATTTTAGCTCACAATTTCAGAGCATTCAGTCTGTGTTTGGCCGGCCAGCTCTGAGGCAGAAACAGCATGGTGGGAGGGCATGGTGGAGGAAAGCTGCTCCCTCTGTGGCAGCCAGAACAGATAGAGAAGGGAGGAACTGAGGACAAGCATATTCCCTTCCAGTTTTTGTCACCAGGGACCCTCCTCTTCTGACCAAGCTCCATCTCCAAATAGCATATTCAGCCATGAACTCATTGATGGATTAATCTATTGATGATTATAGTGCTTCCATAGTCCAGTCACCCTTCAAAGCCCCACCTCTGAAAGCATGAGACTTTTGGGGGACATTCTAGACCTAAGCCATAACATCATGCGTCCATGTAGCCATTCATCCATTTAACAGACAACACTGTTGGGAAAGCCGATGAGACTGGTGGAATTCTCTAGAAGCAGGCACTGAGCGGGTTTAGGGTGTGAGATGTTTATCTGGAATCCTTACTTGTTAAAGAAAGAGTGAGGAAGCAGGATAGGACAGAGGCAGAAGTTGAAGTTCGATGGCATCCAGTCCTCTACCTACCCAGAAGGGCACTCTGAGGCAAGTATTGCCTGTCACAGAGTCCAGTGTTGGCTCAAATGGGAGGACTTCGTATCCACACCTTGCTTGGGCACTGGCTGCCATGGGGAGGGCATGACCTTGGGCAAGCACCTTTGTGTATGTGCAGTCTACCTGGCTGTGGGCTGACTGCACCTTGGCAGGTGGGCAGCAAGTTCTTCCTGGAAGACTGATCTGGGCCACTTATCAACATGTCCACCACAAGTGTTAAAAAGCAAATGGAATAATGTTTAAGGGTGTAGGCTCTAGAAATCATGACTTCTTAGCTTTGATTTCTGGACCAGCCATTCCCTGGCCCAGAGACCTCAATCAGTTATTTGTCTTCTTCTGGGATGGTCTTCTGATCCATGATATGGTGTGTATTATATTTTCCTGCCAGGGAGGTTTGAGAATGTATTAAGAAAAATGATTTTAAATCCCATACTAGACTCTTAATTAAGGTTTGCCATTATCATTCATATTATGATAATATTTTATATCGTATATATAATTAAAAGTTATAATATTAAGTAATATCATCATAGGAATAAACAGTCTCTTTTGCCTATAAAGGAACACACTAGGATGATAAAATTTTAATGAGAGGGCAGCTTTTTCCGTACTAAGGATAATGTAGGTATTTTATGCCTCTGGGTTTGAGGACTGTCTTGGGTCCTCTCACACACAAGACAAAACACATTCGTTTGTGGCCTGTGTACATTTTTTTCTTTCTTGTCAAAGCAGCAAGTACCTGGACTCTCGCCTTTAACTGGGATCTTCTGGGAGGTGATGCGATGATTGGATTTGTCATTTGCTCTCCTGTGGGCTCTCAGGCTCCCTTCCAGCTGCGTTACATCTCTTTAGCTCCATGATTTGGCGGCTCCTTCTGGATCCCAGGTGGGCTCCGGGAACACCACCAAGGAGCTCAGTAGTGAGGACGTAATGCCGAGATTGAGCAAGGTTGGTTACTCTGGTAAATGAGAAAGACTCAAAGCTTTGTTTGAACAAATCATTGCAATTGATCTTAGGTAGAACAGGACTCCAGCAGAACTGGAAATTTTTTATGAAAATTCCCACACCAGTGACCGCCAAAGTTTAGTATTAATGATCCCAATTGCTTTTGCTGACTGTGATGACCATGACTGGTTCTTTTTCCCCCACCCTCCACACCCCCTTGTGATAATAAAACTCATCAAACTCTGTACAGACTCCCCAGTAGACTTAAGCACGATAGAATTTTATTTGTTTCACACAAGTAAAGGTCCAAAATGGTTTGCTCTGCATGTATATGTGCAAGATGTTCCCTGATGTGCTGTCTGTAAGTGAAGAGACGGGAGGACCAGTGGTGTGATTTGGAGTGTGAGGGCCTGGGAGCTGGGGAAGCTGATGACAGACTCTCAGTGCAAGGTTACAGGCTGGAGGAGGGAGGGGCTGGGGACCTGATTGTAAATCCTGGAGTCTGAAGACCCACGAATCGGAGCTTCTGACATCTGAGAGCAAGCAAAGATTGATACCCCAAAAGAGAGAATGAATTCACTCTTCCTCCACCTTTTCATTGCATTATGCCCTCAACAGATTGGAAGATGTCTCACATTGGCAAGAGCAATCCTCTCTCAGTCTATGGATCCAACTGCTAATCTCTTTTGGAAGCATCTTCACAGACACACCTAGAAAGAATGCTTTGCTGCCTGAGTATTTCTTAACCCAGGCAAGTCCACACAGTAAATTAATCATCACACCAGGTGACGCTAATGTTCCTGGTACAAGGGCTACACTTTGAGGACCATTGCGGTTTGTTATAGTGTCTATTTTTATTTACTTTCAGTTTATTCCCCACTGAAATGCAAGCTGCATGATGGCAAGTTTAGTGTTTTTAATCTGCCGCAGCATCCCCGGAAGTCACATCCCTCCTTGGGTGTGATAAATGCTCATTGTACATCAGAGTTCACCTGAATCATGTAAGTGACAGAACTGACTACAGGCTTCTCAATTTTTAACCCATTTCCTGTTTTCATGGCCATTTATGTGCATGGCATAAACTTTGATGACAGTCTTCTTCATATTATAATTATTGTTAGCACCCCTCATTTATTGCAGATGTAATAAGTCAGTGTGATAACCATTCAGTCAACACACTGCCTAGTACAATCCTTATACCAGTACTATGATGTAGGTCCTTTTCAATTCCCATTTTACAAAAGAGGAAACTGAACTCAGAGAGCCTCACTGACTTGCACTCTATCTCTCTTCTGAGGTGGTGTGGGATGCAGAATTCCAGCTAGATCTGGCTTCAGCAGTTGCTCTTAACATATAAACTGTTATGGCTGTACTTCAGATTTCCTCTTGCTAAGTGGCCTGCCTGGCAATCTGCAGCTGAGTCCCTATTTGTACCTTGGTCAGAGTTTGTTGGCAGTACCTGAGCCATATTTCCAGCTACCAAGTAACACTAATGGCCCTAAATAGAAGAGAATTCAACCAACTCATGGGTACTTTTAACTATAACTACAGGCATAAAGATTTCCAGACAAAATTTCTTTCGTGTCACGTATTTTCCTCTGTACTCCCATACGTCTGATGGACTGAAGTTCTGGGCACTCCTAGAGTGCATTAGTTAATCGTGTGTGTCTCTTTCAAGAGCATTAACATTTGTTAGTGGACTCAGGCTCCCCACGTCAACACCTCCTGAGACCTCCTGCCTCTGGTAAGGGATCACAGGTCCCTAATTCTACCACATCAAGTTATTTTCTCTTTTTCTTCTGCCCCTTCCCCTTCAGACTCTTTCTCCTTTGTGCTGAGCCTTTTGCATTACTGCTGCCTCTGCATCCTCATCAGAGTGTCCACATTGTGAAGACTGAGAAACACAGCTTGGTCTTACCATTATGCCACTCACACAGAGAAGAAGTCAATTCTTTTGATTTTTTTCTTAAGATGGTGTTTATGGAATCACTTGACTTTCTCTTCTGCTATGGGTTCTGCAAGTCAGAGCTATGAACATTTTTCTATATTAACTTACATTTCCACTTAAAATATAGAAACAAATAGTTTTTCTCTCCTCCATGCTGTTCAAATGGCCTTTTGCTAATGATGCAATTAGTGGAACGATACAAGACAAAGGGGGAGATCTTTCAGTTTCACAAAGTCAATGAAGTGGCAAAATTTGCCATGTCTGCTGTGTATGCAAAATATTTCGTAGTGCTCTACTATAGTAATCTGTTTTTTGAGCAGCTACTGTAGTTGCTGAAGCTAAATGATAATAATTTGATGACTGTGTACAAGATGAATTCACTGAGATACTGCCTCTTCTGTGGCTGTCAGGTTTGGTTTGGAATGGGGAGAGTCCCTTGTCACTTTTGGTCACACCCAGAATGTGTCTATGCTATGGATTTTCTTACCCAGCCTCCCTCTTCTACCTTCTCTCCAGGACACTCCTATCTTTTTTCTAGAATTCTGTTTCCTGGTAAACAAACTTTGCTGAGTCTGTTATTAGATGGGTTCCAATATTACTGGGTTCTTTCCCTCCTCAAGCAAAGAATTGAATGAGGGGGACAAAAAGTAGTTTTAAAGTTTTATTTAAAAGTATAGAGAAAAGAAGAAAAGGAAACTTGAGTGTATCAATAGAAACAGCAAAATGTATACCAGGCCTATAAGGCACGGTAGGGGTTACCATGAGACAGGCATGGTAGCAGTGGTGTTGGGGACGCAGTTGTCATCTTCCATGGGAGCCCCTTCCCCAGTGGTGTGGTAGAGAAGAAGGTCCCCGAGCGGCTGGTGTTGCTTCTATTTATCGAACGGAGTTCTTGTGAAACTTGCGAGAACTCCCTTCAGTTCACGTGAGAGGTGGTGCTTGAAAATCAGGCTGACGACAGGTCCAGGCCACTCCCCCAGGTCATGTTCCCTTGCCAGCCAGCCTTAGCCATGCCCTAGTCCTACCTCAAGTCCACTTTAAGGGATGCTTTCATCTCTTTCCACCTCAGTTGCATTGTTAGGTTGCCACTTCATTGAGGGAAGTTGTTTATCTCTCTGCTCCCCATGTTCTTCTGGGGTAGGAAGTTGGGTTGGTGATATCTCACTCAGGGAGGATTCTGTCACAATATTGCTCCTGCACCTTCATGGAAAAGTTTCTGTTCATTTGAGGTTCATACTGTTTGCTGGTACCAACCTCTTCCCATGTCACTGGTTTGTTGATGCTCCCAATAGACAGCACACATCTCATTCAGTGTTCAACATTCCATGACATCATGCCAGTAATTTGAAACTGGCCATGGTGGAAGTGTTTGCAGGATGGAAATGAGCCAATGCTGCCAATCAGAGCCAGCTATCAAACATTTGCCAGCTCACCGCTGTTCCTTCCTCTGTGGCTACCTACCTTCCTCTCTGTCGCCTTCTTCATTTGTGGATGATGTTGGCTCTTGGATCACAATGTTCTTTTACTTTCCACATCTGATAACATTTGTCAGAAAATGTAGTGTGGCATCTAGGGTGACTGAGTCAGTGCAGACCAGGGTTACTGGACATCTTGCCATCTAAAGGAGAGGTTTGCACAATGGACGATCCTTCCACACCCCACCCATCTTCCTAGCATCCACTTAGGTAGTTGAGAAACCTGATTATAGTGATCTGGACCTAGAACTGAATTCCATTTTACAAATAGCACATAGCACAAAATGTTCTTTGTACAATTTTGTTGTACTCTGTGCAAATTGAAGAGTTATACTATATTTTATTTGGAAATTCACCAAGCCTTATTTATTCACCATTTTTAAAACTGTGTCCCTAACACAGTGCCTTGGCACTGAGTCACCTCGTCAAGACTTTGTGTCAGTCTGTACGGGAAGCTATTGCATTCATGGGATTTTACATATAAAGATGAGCCCAAGCCATCCTAAAATATATATTAATTGTTAAAATTATATTCTTTTATTATCCTCTTTTATACTAAAGTTGGAGCTTTATAATGAGTTTTTAAAAAATTATACAAGTAGAAGCTTTGTTTTACTTCATTTCAGGGTAGTAAAAGGTGTGTCGTATTATTAAGGAGGCTGTTAGATTTCAAGGGGTGTCACAGTTCCCTCGAGTAACTGATTTTTCAACTTCTGGACCTGCTTTGGACACACTCAGGACCATGATGACTCCTCTGCTGAAATATCAGAGGCAACTTTTAGGAGCAGCCTCCGATCTTTCTGTCTTGTGCCCGTTACACCTGGTCTTGCACCTCAGAGAAGCGTCCAGCCTCTAGACCTTTTCCCTTTCTCCTCCCTGTCCTCTTATCCTCTTATCAGTGTACACAGAGGAGGCTGCACAGGTTTCCCTTGTGGTTGGGTATTTAGGTTGTTTCCAAGTTTTTGTTGTTTTACACAGTATAGCAAATAATGCTGCACATATCTTTAACTAGGTTAACACTCCAGAGGAGGGACAGGGTGATCCTTTTAAAGGATAGTGACAGTATTATCCAGTGTGTCTCCTTGCATTTGCACCAATACTACTCCCTCCATGAGATGAAAAATGTGGATTTCACTGAGGGAAACATGTGAGATGCTTACAAAGATATTAGTCATTCCTCCAGGTCCTAAGTAGCATGTTTTTCTAGCTTATGTTTTCCCTCTTCTGTCAGCTGCTTTCAAGCATCCCTTACTGCCACCCGCCTTGTCTGAGCCATCTGAACTCCTGCCATGTTCTTCAGCTTTTGTCCTGCCACAGTGTGAGCTCAGTCCTATCCCTTCTCTTCTCACATCTCTGAATGGCTCCCTTCTCTCCCAGCCTGAACGCCCAAACCTGGCACGGCCCGTGTGTTCTCATCATTAGCTCCTCCTCCAACTGTGTCTCCCTCCATCCTTTTCTCACACCTGCTTAGCACATTGGTTTCCCTAGGGCCTTGCACTTGCTCTCTTCCTGGGCTGCCCTATGCCCAGCCACCCACAGGCCTCCCTCCGTCACCCCCAGGAGCCCTCTGCATCTGGATCTGGAAGGCCTTTTCAGCCACTCTGCAAAACAGTCCTTTATTTCCCTCTGACTTACCTTTCTCCATACCACTAATAACTGTTTGACATGCTTACTGCTGCCCTTAATAAGAGCAGTGTTGTTCTGTTTTTTATTTTTTACTGTGGACAGTGTAAATTTGATTTCCATATGATTTCCACATGGCAGGAAATGCTATTGTTCTTTTGATTAAAAATGTATAAAAACCATTCTTAGCTTATGGGCTATACAAAGATGGACTTCAGGCTGGATTTGGTCTTTAGATGGTGGTTTGCCAGTTCCTCTCCTAAGTGTTAAAAATGGTCTGTTTCATGAAAGAGTGCCTATGAAAGGACTATGTATATCAATAAATATTTTAGACAAAAATATAAGATGTATTTTAAACCTATGCGTTTGGACAGACGTAGCCTAGCATCAAACCTGCCTTTTGACTATATAATATCTTAGCCAGTTTACCCCATTAATGTGGGGCCTTGATAGACAAAAAGATTTATGTTGTAACATTTGGAAACAGGATCCAGTTTAGCAATTGAAAAATTTTAGTGTAACCTATAGACTACAACATAAATAATCTCCAGTTTATTATGTACATTTTTAATAAACAGAGCAGGGGTGGAAAGCTCTGTGTATTCTCAGCTGGAATGCATGGCCACAGCTTTTCCCTTCATTTTCAGAGTTTATCTTAATTGAACTTTGAGCACCACCCTTGTCTTTCTCTGCAAACTGTTTGGAAAAGCAGACCTTAAGACCCCAGCAAGAGCTCTCAAACTCTTTGGAGCAAATAACTTAAACATAACAAATTGAAGCTTACAAAAGTCGGAATTGTAAAACTAATAGGGCTGTTAAAACCAGCTTTCCTGAAAATTATGAATTGGTTGGCCTGTTTCTTATAATGGCAAATAGTGAATCTTGATCGTTCATCAGAGCACATGTCATAAATTAGGTGCTGGGAGAGGCTACAAAATTCTTTTTTTTTTTTTTTTTTTTTTTTTTTTTTTGTGGTGCCGGGGATTGAACTCAGGCCCTTGTGCTTGCAAGGCAAGCACTCTAATCACTGAGCTAAATCCCCAGCGAGGCTACAAAATTCTTTACAGCATCACAGAAAACTACAAGGCTGCCGTCAAGTCACACTGTTAGATTCCAGGGGTGCCGCCGCGGATCTGGCAATGAAAGTTTTAAAATTGTAACAAGTTGTCAAATGTTTATCAACGGAATTTTATGAAGGACTAAAAAGTTATGTACGATACTGCACAGACCATTAGGGGAATAATAATAGTAATAAAGAGACTTTATACTCATCAAGACTTATGTGGCAGCTAGGTTTTCTCCCCAAACTTGGTTAATGGAGGTTGGGAGAGACAAATAATTCAAACCTAGAAGTAGAACAGCTAGAAGCGTTAGATGGAATATCTGTATTATGTGTGGAATGTAATGTAATGGATATGTGGGGCTATATCTCTATAGATATGTAGATCTTGCTATATTTATGGAGAGAGATATTCAGGATTGAAACAGGGCCTCCACAAATGTCACACCAATTGTGTTTTATGAGTTCTGCTGCTCTGTGGAAAGAGGGTGGGCTTTGGGATCAGGATGAACAAGTTTAGTTGACTCCTCTGCTTCCTATCTGTGTGGTCTCCCTAACCTGAAGTTCCCTCTTGCATAAAAGGAGGGGTAGTAATAAAATCGACCTTGTTCGGTTTGCTGTGATATTTAAGAAAATAAAGCATGGGGCACAATTTCTTGGTTAAATGGAACTAAAACCAAAAATAAAAATTCTACCTCCTTCCTTTATTAGTTGTGTGTCCTTGGGCTGGTCATTTTTCTTCTCTCAGCCTCATTTTCTCCATTTATCTTGGAATGGAAGACATTTGTACTCATCTAGCATTACTGGGTGAGAATTTTAGTATATGTGCTGCCAAAGCGAGCACACATTGGGTGAGAATTAATTGAGACATTTTGTGTAAAGAGCCTAGCACAAAGGCACTAGGGTAGCATGCGTTCAGTATAATTCCACTGTTTTTATTCAGGGGAATTTTCAGGAAAGAGCGACTAAATAAACTATGTCTTTGGAGATGCAGTATCATAAGTATGTTTTGTAAGCCACAATTAACATTTCTTCAAAAGATTCTGGAAAGTTAACGAACATCACAAATTTATGTGCCTACTCTGTTAGGCTGTGTAGAGCAGACAGTTATTTGCGGTATCTTTATAAAGACCCATCGGGGCAGGGAATCTGTTTTTTGCTCACCTCTGTATCCTTAGCATGTTTGCGTTGCACATGGGTGCTCAATTTATAGATGCTCGAATTAATATTTTTAGACAAATATACTTCCAGCAGGGAATAGCTGTAAATAAGCTCACCAATTCATGCTGGGTTCTTCTGTCCCAAAGGTAGATGTGCTACTCATTGGGGTCCCAGGAAGAGACGGATGGCAGCCTTTGCTTGGGCAACTTGAGGAGAATACACCAGAGAGAGAATTGAAGTGGCATGGCGGTGTGTAGGGAGACCCCAAGGGACCATGCAAGGCCCTGGGGCTGAGAATGGACAAGGGTGTTCACCCCTTGACCTGGGGGAGAAAGGGGAGAAGGGCTGAACCCATGTGGCCAGGCTGGACTATGCTTTGCAGAGCCGTCTTCTCTGTGGGTGCGTGGCCAATCTCCTGGGGGAGATTCAGAAGACGGACGTGAAGGTAGAGCACTCTGTGGTTCACCCATGTTGGTGCTGTCTGCTGGGTCACCTGCTTGGCTGAACATATTGATCCCTCTTCTCCTGGCTCCTCCCACATCTCTCTGACTCCTGGGCCAGATGGGCATTCAGAGGCATGATGACGGGCAGGGCTGCTGGCTACTGCAGGACAGGACACCTTGTCCCCATGTGACAGGCACCTCTGATGGTCCTCGAGAGCGCCAACTCATCCCTGCTCATCAGCACTGCACACCCATCTGCCCTCCCCGCCGCCTACCCTGTGAGCCTCGGGTTCCAGCATCTGACACAGCAACAGCGACCTTTCAGAGACTGCCTAACGTCACCTGTTCTTGTGAGTGACTTTGCTCCAACTCCATGTGGGAGTGTTTGTGTCTTTGTGCTCCTGCTGCTTTGAGAGAACACTATCTTTGTCCATGCGGGCTGCTGTTACCAAGTACCACAGACTGAATGTCTTATAAACAACAGACATTTATTCTTCCCATTTCTGGAGACTGGAAGTCTGGCGCCAGCATGGCCGATTCCTGACTTGGGTGTTCCTTCCTGCTTGCAGACAGCTAGCTTCTTGTTGTATCCTCATGTGACAGAAAGACAGCTGGCTAGCTCCCTGCTCTCCTCTTGTAAGGGCTGTAATCCCAAGTGGGAGGGCTCTACCTTCATGACCTGACCACCTCCTGAAGGCCTCTGCTCCTCCTGCCGTCATACTGGGGGTGAGAACTTCAACATGTGAATTTGGGGCAGGGGGCACCATGATCCGTCCATACGAATATTCGCTGAATATTCGCTGAAACACAGGCAGCAATTGGGACTTCATTAAGACTGACCAGAGCTGGGGAGAATTCTCTGACACTTGCTGGAGCAACCCCGGCCTCCTAGAGCCCAACAAGAGGGCAGATCTCGAGAGATGCAGAGAGGATCTAGGGGTTCAAACCAGCCGTAGGGTTCTGTCCTCCTTGGAGGCCATTCATTTAGGCAAATTCAATTTATTCCTTCAGTTATGAATTGCACAAAGGATATATTTAACTCCTGTGAACTGGGCACTGTGCTAAATGCTGGCACACCCACACGTGTACAGGTGTTAGGTGCACACGTGAGCACATGCGTGCGCACGCGCGCACACGTACACACACACGGCTAATTCTGTTGTGGCAGGTAATTTATTGGGCACCACAGTGTAGTCTGTTCTCCGTGATGTATTTCCCCTGCCATACACAAGAAGGGAACTGAGGCTTTGAATTTGCCTGGTTGAATTTCAACAAGTCTGTTTAAATGCCTCATTTAGCATTTTGCAGCAGCTTGTGTGTAGTAGGGCCAAAGGCAAAATTTTCCAAGCTTAAAATTTGGAAAATTGAAAGTCATTTGAAGGGTACAGTGCTGGGGGGGGGGTGGAGAAGAGTACTTCCAGAAGGTGGAGGTGGGTGTGAGCAGCACAGAGAGAGGATGGAGAAGGGAATGCGGATTTGCATTTTTTTTTTAAACCGAGAACATGTATTGGTGCATTATATACATAATGATCACATTCATCATGGTTATTTTGTACCTGTACATGATATATCTTGGTTTTTCCCCTCTTTCTCCACCCCTCCCTTCCGTTCCCCCACCCTTCCCTATTTATAGCAGGTTTATTTACATTTTTCCATTTTTTCCCTTTCTCCTTTCGTTTTCCATTTCTTCTTCTCCCCCTTCTCCCTACCTAGTTCTCCTCTCTTTTGAATATTATCTTTCTTTTATATAATATCTATTATACCTTCGCCACTGTTGGTGGGAATGTCGACTGGTCCAACCACTGTGGAAATCAATGTGGAGATTCCTCAGAAAACTACAACTAGAGATTCCATTTGACCCAGCTATTCCTCTGCTTGGTGTCTTCCCAGAAGAATTAAAAACATCGTACCACAGCGATATATGTACAACTGTGTTCATAGCAACGCAATTTGTAATAGGTAAGTCTTGGAAACAACCCAAATGCTGAACGACTAATGAATGGATAAGAAGATGTGGTTTTTCTACACAATGGAGTGCTACTCTGCCGTAAAAAGGATAAACTAGAGACATTTGTCATTAAATGGATGAACCTTTTGAGAACATACTCTTAAGTGAAATAAATCAGACATTCATGAGTACACATCGAATTGTTTCTCTGATATGAGAAACCATAAGTGTGAATCAGGACAAAGAGGGTTTGCATTTTTGCTGTAGAATGGAGCAGTCTATGCTTTGCCGAGCCCATGACCCAGCCAGATCTCAGGGGCCTTGCAGAGCTCCACGGCCTCTGTTCTTTAGGAGTGGGGCTCAGCCCATGTTGGCAGTGATAGATCTCACCTAGAAACCAAAGATGCTGGCCTGAGTCTTTTGAGCTCTATCCCCTTTCTGGGGTTCATGCATGACTCCAGGGAGCTTTAAAGATCCCATCCCAGTGCTTGAGTTTGAATTTCCTCCAGCCCACCTAGGGCGCTTGGAACAGAGTAACCTTGATTTTGAGAATTAAAGAAATGTGACATTTTGTCTACTGGATACTATTGACTAAAACTCACAATCCATTGTGGTTCAATTTATGGCAGCTCCTGAGGCTACCAACCACCTATTGTATGCAATGCACTGTGCTAAGTGCTTTGATTTTTTAATTCATTTGCCAGTTCTGTAAATATTTATCGAGCACCTGTTTACTCTCGTACCCTCTCCTTAGAACAGTGCTTAGTACCGAGGACGAGCAGAGCAGTGAACCAAACAGGTGAAGACCCCTGTGGAATTTGTCACAGGAAGCTGTAGGTGGTTGAAAAAAACTGAAATGTTTTTCCTTCTCTTACACCACACGCCTCTCAGTACAACACTCTGACACCAGACGTGTGGGGGTTTTTCTTTCTCCATTGTTTTGACACTTCTCAGCTAAATTGGAGTTCCAGAACCACTGTAGCTAGCAACTTGCCCTAACAGAAAATGCAGGGGTGCTGGGCTTGGAGGCCTTTCATAGGATATTTCTTTGACCTGGTAGATGGCTTATGCCTAGGTGTCCAATGTGTGACCTGAGATCACTCATCCGGGAACTTGTTTATACTGGCAGATATCTTTTATCCAGTTTAGGCCTGTCTGACCATCGCTTTGGTGCTAGAAGGCTGACATTGCATTCTTCCTAGCATCCTGGGGAAACCCAGGGCAGACCCTGATTCTCTTGATGGAAGCACAAATTTGATATTTCAGTCTACCTCCGTAGAAGGAAACAAGTGCGAAGAGTCTCATGTCCAGCAGAGACATGAGACTCTGTCTCTGGGCAGAGAGGGTACAGTGAGTCAGGGAGTCTGTCTTCAATCCCCTGGTCATGCAAAGTAGGAATTAAGAGTTGGGCAGATGGGGGAGGGGAGGGGAAGACAGAGAGAGAGAGGGAGAGAGGAAAGACAGAATCAGGATGTGTGTGTGTGTGTGTGTGTGTGTGTGTGTGTGTATGTGTGTGTGTGTGTATGTATATGTGAAATCAGGTGAGGATCACTTTCAGTTTGGGGGCAAATGCTTGAGTTTCCCACTTAAAGGATTGGGTGGGCAAGTCAGGAAGCCAGAGTGCTGTATTGGGAAGATGCCAAGATGCCTCTACATTCTCTCTGGCCATTGGCTGTGGGTGTGGTGCAGAATTAGAAACCGTGTCAAGGGAGACTGAACTAACTTGTGGTATGAGAAAGTTAAACTTGTATTTGAATGTGTATATTTAATGGTAATATAAAATTATAAGAATTCATTGTACCACACAGCAAGCGATTTTCCAGTGGGTAACAGCTGGATCTCTGATCATTTCATTTTGACATTATGTGCTCAGAGATGGGGCTTGCAGGTTAAGTAAGCTTCAGTCTCGTGAGACTGTCCTCACCCACTGCAGCTCCAGTGCAGACACCGTTGCAAGTAGTAATTGCCACCTATGCTTCTGATCAACTGGCTGTAAACTAGGGGTGTCCACGATCCCCTCCGCAGGTTTGGCTACTCTGCTAAGGCAGTCTCAGAATTCAGAAAAACACTTTACTTATGTTTACCCATTGACTCTGAAGGACATCACAAATGGCACAGACCCGCGGCTGATGAAAAGCATCCATGTCCTCTCTAGGCCCCTCCCCTCTGGGAACCGCCAGGTGTTCAGCTGCCTGGAGCTATTCGAACCTGTCCTTTGGGTCTTTTGTGGAGGCTTCTTTACACTGACAGCTTGATGAAATCATTGACACTGCTGATCAGCTCAACATCTATCCTTCCTCCAGGGAAGTTGGAGGGTGGGGCTGAAATATCCCAGCCCTCCAACTGTGCCTTGGTTTCTCTGATGACCCGCCCCCATTTGGGAAGCTTTCTAGGGGTTAGCAGCCACAATTCATCTCATTATCATGCAAAAGACACTCAGCACTCTGCAGATTCCAAGAGTTTTAGGAGCTCTGTGTCAGGGAACATGAGTGTTATAATTTAGATCTAGAATGTTTCCCCCCAAATCTCATGTACTCAGGGGTGGGGCATTTGGAAGGTGATTGGATCATGGGAGTGCTGGACAGATTAATCCATTGATGAGTTCATAGCTAAATGTGCTGTTAGGAGAGGGTGCCAGGTTGGAGGAAGTGATGTTTCTACCTTGGAGCAAGCTAACCATGGATTGAACCCACTAAAATCATTAGCTAAATTAAAACTGTCTTCTCTTAAATTGTTTGTGTTGAGTATTGTGTCCTGGGAACTTCAACATGAAAGCTAACTAATAGAAGGAATAAGATCAAATCTCATTCTCGCTCTCTCTCTCTCTTTGCCTTTCCCCTCCTTCTCCCTCTCCCTCTCAGCTAATTATAAATGACAATATCATAGAAACAGAGACCTGAATAAAATGATGCAAGAGGGAATCTTAGAAAAATGAGAAGGAAAATCATTCCTCAGGGTTCCTCAAGAAGGAACCCTGAGGGTGGCACCCTGAGGTGAAGAGGCAGCATGGCTGCTAAGAGTGTCAGGTGGAGAGAAAATGTGTGCAAGCTGCGGTGCAGAGACAGAGGCCAGGATATGCAGATCATGGCAAGAGGATCTCATTTCACTAGCACCAGATCTACTAAGAAACATCACTTGGTTCCTATTTTGAAATCCTTGAGTCTAGTGAGAAAGATCAACCTGTATACCAGCAGTTTCAACCAGCATGTTATTGCTAGAGCTGTAATCTCCAAAGGAAAAGCAGGCATGGAGGCTCAAGGAAGCTTCACAGAGTGAAAACTTGGTGTAGGAGTTTGTCAAGAACCATGAAGATTTTTATCCTCCTTGCAAACTGTCAAGTGAGCCTGTCACGGTTCTTGGATGTGTGCAGAAGACACGAGCCTCCTGGGTTAGAGATACAAGGCTCTATTATGCATATCACAGCAGGAAGCACAGTTCTGCTTCCTCCTCCCATAGGGCCAGGTAGAATGATCCAGGTGGATTATGCACATGGAGTATGGCACAGATGCAGAGTCCTGGATTTAGGAAACTCAGTCTTTGATAAAGATGGCTTCAAGAAAACCTGTCCCACCTTCATCCTGAAGGGCGACATCATCTCTTTTCTACTGACCAAGAAGAGATCTGTCTTCTGCCGCAGAGGGAGATCCAATAGCCTAGGCCAAAAGCTGCTGGGTCTCTGCTCCAGGACATGGAGGAACCCAAACCCATAAGATTGGTCTCCCAGCACAGTGTGATGTTAGGACTGAGCAAGTGAACTCTGAACGCTGTAAGATTTTTGTGAGTTGCAATTTTTCTGGATCAGGTTAGAGAAAGAATTGCAGTTTCTCTGCCTGTCTAGACTTCTAGAGTGAGGCAAAAGAACTATTGATCACTGGGGGTGTTTGAGAGAGTGATGGGGATAGGGAATAGGTCATATAAGGCACTTTCAGTTAGCAGTTTTCAAAATTCACTTACTCATCATTCCTTTTTTTTTTTTTTTTTAAATGCTGGGGATTGAACTCAGGGCCTTGTGCTTGCTAGGCAAGTGCTCTACAACTTGAGCTAAATCCCCAGCCCTCATCATTCCTTTCAACAGCTATTTCTGCAGTGCCTACTGCATGCCAGGCATCAAGCTGGGGCCCAGTAGTGTGGAGAAAGGGTCAGGCAGTAGGTTGCAGAGCAGGCTACAAAGGGGTTGGAGCTGGGAGACAGCCTGTTGCCAGACATATTTCTTACCTGCATCCAGATCAGTGTTACCTGGCAGCCTTTAAAACGTTCCTAGAGCTGTGAAAGCCCTAGAATAATAAAATCAAATCTCTGCGGCTGAAATCTGAGCATTTAGTTTACAAACAACTTCCCAGGTGAATCTTCTAGGCAACCAGGTTGAGAACAGAACTTTCGAGGAGTTTATAAACTACTTGAGATACATATGACCTCCTGGGAAAGAATATTATAAAAATAATCCCAGGTAATTAGTCAAAACTCCATTAGAATGATGTAAATGTGAGTACATTGAAACCATATCTCCTGACTCTGATGTACAGGAGACTGACTTGAGGGATGAATAGCCTGTAGTTTTTTAAGCTCGAATCCAGTTCTGGCCCTGGAGTCGGAACTCTACTGCTCAACAAATAAATGGTTCCAGATGATTCTGCACATTTGATGTGCCAACCACACAGAAAGAAGTGGTTTGAGAATCTGCAGTTAGAGATAGCTTCTTAGAAGAGAGTAGCTTTAAATTGGGCCAGAAGTAAACTCTAGGTAAAAGAAGAACAGGAAAAGAGGGTAAGAGGGAGTGTTTTGTAAGAAAGAATAAACTATGAGCAGAGCTAAAAGACAAAACTGGATCATATTTGCAGAAATAACCATGTTAATATACACAGCAATTTATTGGTTTTGTGGGACTTTATTAAGGTTTTTTATCACTTTCATGACCTTTATTTCTGGCAAAGAAACTTGTTAACAGACCTTTCATTTCTGACAGTTTTCTGTCTGATTTCTTTTTTTGTTTGTTTGTTTTTGTTTTTGTTTGGTACTGGGGATCAAACTCAGGGCTTTATACTTGCTAGGCAAGCACTCTAACCACTGAGGTAATCCCCAGCCCACTCTGACGGTTTTCTATCCAGCAGTTCCACAACTCTTCTACTGAGCACTATGGTGTATTTTGATATTGATATTCCATCTGAATTATGCAGAAGCAGAAGCTCCAAAAGTCAGGCAGGCACTAGTGCTCTCTTGGTTAATAGTGAAGCTCTATGCAAAGTTCCAGGAACTTAGAATCTCCCAGGGATGTGCAGTCTGGAATAAATTGTACCATGTACTAGGAGTTAAGGTGGCAAGGTAGCTCTTGAGTTTTAAAAAGTGCTTCTTCCATCTCCATCCCTCTGAAATGTGTTTGTTTTAATCAAAGAGATTCTTCCATATGGTATTAAAATTAGTGGCTGCATTAAGAGATGGCATTTCTCACTTCTCTTAAAAAGTTGAAAGATCGGTGGGTCACTTGGAGAACTTTTGTGTACAAGAAATGATTATATTTTACTCAGACTGGCTTCAACAATAAGAACATTTATTGTGTCACACAACGCAGTCTGGATGTTGGTCTAGGCCTGGCGTTACAGGGATCTGCCGCCTGTTCTCCAGAAATGCCGGGCACAGGCAAGAAGATGGCAGCACTGGTTTCCACCGTCCCAGCTGGACACAGCTTTGTCTTTGCCTTTATCTGTCTTTGGAAGTCTGGTCACCCAGGTGGCCTTTGGGTTTCATTGGCTAGAATTGGGTAATATACCTATCCTTATATTCCTCTCTGAATAAGGAGTGGATTTCTCCAATTTGGAGAATAGAATGGAAATTGGACCAACCTGCCTTGAATCATATAGGGAAGGGGGTTATAAGGACAAAAGAAGGGAAGGAGAGATATTGAGAGGCAACTGACAATATTCATGGCTGGTTTCACATTTCACTGGTTCCTTTTTTTTGCAAAAGTTTGTTAGGGATGGATATGTATTGCCTCTTTAAAGGGAGAACATGAGAACTTCATTTTGCCACAGTGCTCCCTCTTATTCTACTTTGTACTCTGTTTGCCTTGCTATTTACTTTTCTTGCTTAGCTTCTGTAAGACTGCAAGTTTGAGACCCCATATCTACATGCTTCTGGTCTGCTATGTGTGTGTTAAGTGGTGTTTCCCCATTGACATTATCCAGCATGCTTAGATAATCAATCAGAATGGTCGTTTAATTGTTCTTCTCTCCCTTTGTCCATTACATGCTGCTTGTCAACTTCCCACGTGATTGATCACTTCTTTCCTGTTGTGGCCAACTTCTCCTATATCATCTTACTTTTGGTGATGTACTGATCCCACGAGTCCCCAGGAAAATCTTCCCAAAAGTCCTTGGTCCCATTCAGGCAGCTGTGAAAAGATCTTCAAGAATTTGAGTCTTCAAAACACTGCCTCCCTAATGAACTAGTCTTGGTGAAGAGAGAAAACATACAATGTCAATCTTGGCTGGTGACAGGGTGCAATTAACCCGGGATCAGATTGCAGCAGGATGGATGGGCCCAGATGGTCCTGTTATCCTGACAAAGGGATTGTATAGGAAGTGCCCTTCAGGAGGGAGACATTTCTCTACATAGAACTCTGCAATGAAGAGAGACAAGGGTGAGCTCTTCACAATTTCCAAACAGATATTATAGAGTAGGGAAACTGGTAAATGATGTTTTAAATCATCATTCCAGTTCTTAATTGGTGACTGGTAAGGCAGACAGACACTATCAGTTTTGATAGTTCTTGAAACTGTAGCTACTAGAAAATTCTAGGTTGAAAAATATCTTAACCATGAAAGATCTCCACAAGGAAATTCAAATTCTTAAATGGGCAAGTAATATAAAAAAGTTCATTGAATTAATTTATCCTTTCAACAAGAACTTTTAAACTTCTCCATGTGCTTCTAAGTGTTAAAGATATCGTAATAAATGGTTTGGATGATGTCTTTTCTGTCTTTGGGCTGCATACTAAGAAGAGACAGTTAATAAAAAGTAAATAATACTTCGGGAGAATGATCTAGGAATGATTGATACGTGTTGGACTGTGACAGGTGGACAATTTAAGTGAGTAGTGGCGTGTTGACTAGTGTTCAGCAATGGTTCTCGGGGAGATAAATGGTTCTTTGCAGTATTTGCTAATTTCTTTGGTGTAAATATTCCCACCATGGCTAACTTCAGACTACCAGTGTGACTGGCTCTTGGGAAGAGAAGCATCAGCTGTAGCACATGCAGGGAGTTTGTCATCTTCCCTGAAGACAAGACTGTCAGGGGAGGACTTGGAGCAAGTTGCAGCTGGGCCAAGATGTGACTGTTAAGTGGCTAGACATGAGGAAGAAGATCCAGGGGAAGTCTTCTAAGCAGAGGGGACACATTGCAAGTGCAAAGGTCCTGAGGTGAGGACAGACTAGTAGGTTCTCACAGCGAAAAGAAGTTTCTGGGGACTGGGGTTTAGGACCTGAGAACAGAAGATATAGAGAAGTCAAATCATGCAGGGCCTCAAAGTCCCTTTTAAGAAATTCAGATTCTATTATGAATGCAATGGGAAATCATACGAAGTTTAAACAAACAATCAAGGTAACTATTTAGCAGGAAGCTGTCTTTAAATTTTCACAGAAAGAATTTAGTGGGTAGTTGCCCCAGAGCAGAAGAAGATGGAGAAAGGCAAACAGCCTACTGTTGTTTAGTCTTGGTCTTGGTTCTGACTTGCGTCCATTCTTTCTAAGCTATATGAGAGCCAGTTCGCGTGCCACCTGGCAGAGTGAGTACAGGCTAACTCTTAACTGTCACCATTCCTGCAGTCTTTTGTCGATATGGTTGCATGAAGTGCAGTGTGAGAACGTCCCGAGTGGGGCTCTCAGTGGATCTCAGACATGCTGCTGAACATGTGCTTAAAACCAGACTCCATCTCTGGCTTTTGAAACTTAGCACAGGTTATATAGATATCAGGTTGACAGTTATCCCTCAGGGACAAGAGTTGGTCAGATTATAACCTGTACTTAAGTCTTAAATTGCAGCACGTTTATTCATTTATGCATCTCCTATGATTAGGGACTCATGTTCACCCACCAGAGTGGCCCACCATCTGGCAACTTCTCACGGATACGTTAGGTGTGAGGGTACAAGAACGTTCCTCGTGGAATTTACTTCATTGCCATTGTTTATTAGCTAGTAAGTGAGCATCCTTTAAAAGAGGAATATGAAGATGTTGCTATTTGTATTGACAGACAGAAACACTGAAGATATTTGTGGGCAGGATGGATCGAGTGCTTCCTAGATGCATATGCAGAGGGCTGAGTGCTTTAGAGACTTAGTCAAGCATCAGAGCAGCCCTGAGAGGTGGGTCCATCGTTCCCTTTTGTCTGAGTCTCTTTCTGGTGCTGCCAGAGAATACTTGAGATGAGAATTGATAAGCAGGAGAATTTCATTTTTTTCATAGAAGCGGGTCTAGAAAGGCCAAGGTCAAGCTGCCAATATGTCTGGTGTTTGGTGGAAATCTAGATTTGTTTTCAAGATGGTACCTGCAGCTCTGAGTCCTCTGGAGGGGAGTGACACTGCATCCTCACATGGCAAGAGGTGGAAGGGCAAAAATGGGCCATTCGTGAGGGTGCGGCTCTCATATCTCAATCCTTTCCTCAGAAAACCCGTCGCTGTGGGGGTAACATTCTAACGCAGGAGTTGTGGGGCCCTTAAGACCACAATCCCTCTATGGTAGATAAAGAAAGCAATGCTTAGGGAGGCTGAGAACTGGCCCCCCCAAGGCCCTGCCTGCTTAGTGGGGAGCGGAGGTTCACACTGGCGTCTGCGTGCTCCTCAAGCCTCTGACTCATCCCGGAATCCTCTTGGAAACCAGAGCCTGTGGGCTCTGAATGTTGTCCTCAGCACGTCCAAGATCCTTATGTCCAAGATTTCTGGGGCTCCCTGACACCTTCACTGTGTGAGCTGCACTCGGCGTCCCCTATTCAGTGCTATCTTCTGAGCAGCTGGAGGTTGAGCTTGTTCAAGGGCAGCACTGGCCATGTGCACTTCGACTATGAAGCTTCTCTGGCTCCTGTTTGGGTGCGAAGTGGACCCCTCATTCTGACAAGAGCTAGAAAAGGGCTGCTTTCTTGATGGACAAAACACTGGCAATGAGCTCCACTGGAGTGCTGGTTGTGACCTGTGACTTCCTCTCACAGGAAGCTCGGTGGGACTCTGTGCTGCTCCTGACTCCCAGCATTCATGTTAGGATGCTGCCTGGGGAAGGCCCTGTGCCAGGCACCTCTGTGTAAACAGTGCAAGTCTGCATCGTGACTGTGCGTACGACCTCTTTCTTCTTCTCTTCAAAATCCGATCCCATCCCTTCCAAGGTGAGAAGTCTACCTCTGTCACCCATTTCCTATACTCCTTCTTTACAGGACAGCAAAAAAAAAAAAAAAATCTGCATCATATTGGGAAGTCATTTTTGTTCTCTAGTCACTTTCGCTGCAGCTTGTTGCCCCTGACCTGTGAGGATACAGGACTGTTCCTTCAGTGTTAGCTTGGCGGATGACTTAGTCCGGGCTCTCCTGGCTCATACATAGTTAGAATACAATATCAGCTGCAGACATGAGTTCTGGGTTAAACTTCCCTGGTCAAACCCACCCTTCTCCATATACAGACTTGTGACCATGGACATACAGCTCCTTGCCCCTCAGTTTTCCGCATCTGTAATGTGTGGGAATCAGTGCTGTCTCCTCATGCACTTGTTATGAGGACTAAAGGGGGACAATAGGGATAAAGGGTTTTGAAGAAACTCCAGCCTATAGTAAGTACTTAATAAACTCTAGGGTATGTTTTCTCCCCTATTCTGACTCTCACCCTCACAAGAGAGGTTGTGGGTTAGACAAGCAGTAGCTGGGACAGACTCCAGTATCCCCCAGGTGGGGCCCTCCCATCTCTGACAGCCTGTGAATACTTCTCCGCAGGTCTAGCTAGGTGGCATTTCGTTGCTGAGCATCCCACCCTGTCAGTTTCTTCATCCACAAAATGGTAGCATAATGTACTGGGAAGGACTTTGCACATTTAACACAGATCTCAGCACATGCCAATGTTGGGATTTAGGGAAGCAAGGAAGACAATGTGCTTAGTCCAGCTGTTACTGCAATTCCATCTTCATCATCTTTGTCCTCATCATCTCTAACCTCACACGGCACACCCCTTGAACATTGCAGTGCATAATATATATTGGATAACTAGTGGAATAATTTTGAAACAACACACATATAAACAAAGAAAGAAAAGAAAAAGGGAGCTAAATTCAAAGACGATGATTGGCAAGAAGTTCGATGTGTATCCATTTTTCCCCTGAAAGCCATTTCTGAATAGTTGACCCCCATGGTTTTGCAGTTAATAATATCTAAATATATTAAAAATTTGCCTCATAGGGCTGTCTGAGTGATATAGGATTTTGATCCCCCTTACTTGTGCTGGAAATGAATTGATTCAGTTTAAATACTTTGTCTAAAAGTTATTTGGCCCGGAAAATACCAATCTAATTCCCTTACAAGTAAGAAAATTATAAAGAGAGATCTAATCAGTGGGTAGAGTATAGCCTTAGAAAATGTGTATCAGCATACCTTAACGAAAGTAGAATAAATCTTGAAACTTTAATATCCCCCTTTCTTGGACCTAAATAGGCCCCTTTGGAAAACTATTTTATTGTTTCTCATTAAATTAGAATTGTGCTGAGGTGCCACTATCTACCGTTTCCTATTATTATTAATGTAAAAAAATTCACTGCATATTCAGCATTTCCCCAGTTAAAGCCAACAGAAAAATCCTCCTCACTTTTGTGCTAAACTCGGGCTCATTTTTAAACAAAGTTCCTTTTTTTTTTGTTTACATCTGCATTTAAAGATAGCAATCCTTTCTGGTGACAATTAAGGAAATTTAATATATAGGTTTACTCCTGCTCGGTTAAATTAGCAGCTTTTGTTGAAGAAGTCTGGGAAGAGTTACGGGGGCAATAAGTCTCTCATTAACCTTAGGAGGGTACAGTCATCTCGGGGAAACAGAAATTTGGAAGCATCATTTTTCAAAACTCTGGTATTTGAACGGTACCTTGCAGAGGATGCGCTCAAACTTGTGATCCACCAGAGGGATGGTCCACCTGGTGGGGGCTTGTGCTGAAATCTTGCTGCTGTTTAGAACGCCATCGCTCTTCATAATATTTCTCAGAAATGCCCGTTGCAGTGGTTTCTCTTACTGATTGCTTCAAGAAACATGCTGTGTGCACTGGTGTTGCACTGGTGGCTGGCAAGGCACAGCTGGTCCACGGATGTGTAATGGTAGGTCCATAATGTAAAGTTCCATATTTCTTATGGCAACAGTTGCTGGAGCCCCCACATGGACCAGGCAGCCCTCTGCAGTCCCCATTCATATTTCCTAGAGCTTTTTGGTCCTTTGGGCAGAGTTCAGTCTGCTATGTGCTGGGGTCTGATTGGGTCTTCCCAAACCCCTATGTAGAAACTGAATTGCCAAGGTGAAAGTATTAAGAAAGGGGGCCTGTAGGAGGTGGTGAAGTCAGGAGGGCAAAGCCGTCCTAGATGGGATCAGGGCCACTCTAAAGGGATTAGGGCAGCAGATTGGCTTCGTCACATCCCTTCTGCCCAGTTTATCCCCCATGGAGGAAGCAGCACTCAAGGGGCACCTTGGAAGCAGAGAACTCTTGTCGGATGCTGAACGAGTCAACACCTTGATCTTGGACTTGCCAGCCTCCAACATTGTGAAAAATGAATTCTTATTATTCATAAATTACCCAGGCTCAGGAATTTTGTTACAGCAGCAGGAATGGACTAAGACACTATGTTAAGATGTAACCTCTAAGTTGCCAAAGGCTCAGAAAATGTCCACAGTAAATGTCTGGTCCTCACAAGGCTGCCCTCCCTAATAAGCTTCTACATAATGCCCCTCTCCTGACCCTTACTATCTAAGGAGCTGTTATAGCTTGTATCTGGATGTACCCCCAAAACCTCTTGTACTCACACGTAGGGCTTTTGGGAGGTGTCTGAATCATGGGTATGTGATACTGGATTAATGGATCCACTAATTGGTTTAGCATAGTTCTGGGCGTGGATAATGGGCTGTTGGTGGCAGCACCCAAAAAGTTTATATCATGGATGGGATAGAAGTCTAGTTCCTGCTGCTGCTGCTTCCTGCCTGCCCTGCTGTGGACTGTTGCTCCTCTGCCACACCGCCCTGCCTTGGAGCCAGCTGACCGTGGACTGAAAAGAAACCTTTCCTGCCTTAACTTCGGGCATTGGGTATTTTATCCCAGCATCGAGTCAAGTAACTAAGATAGGTACTGTTCTCTGCTTTGTTTATTCAGTGTCAGCCTCAAGGGTCGCCTCACCATGGTGTCTGGCTTATGCCTGTGGGTTTTGCTCAAAGCCTGCTGTGTTCATGGGCCCTTCTTGGCTACCCTTTTTAAATGTCTGGGACCTTCCTCTATTCCAGCACTCATTAACTTCTCTCCCAATGTAATTATTATTACCAAAGCCTTTATCACAATCTGACGCGCAAAACACTTTCTTCATTCATGTCTGTCCCTTCCAAATGACACTGTAAGTCCCACAAGGGCAGCAGCTTTCTCGCTCACTGTCTTTACAGCACCTATAGGAGTTGCAGGTACCTGGTAAATGTACTGAAACATGTGCACATGAGCCCGATGGGTGCTAGGAGTGGCCCAGGATGTTGCGGAGACTGCAGAGGTGGGGCGATAAGGGGTGGGGCTGGAGCAGTCAAGGTTGTAGATCAAGTGGGGAGCAAGAGAGAGCCAGAAAGCAGGCGATGGACCAGACTCCTGCTATGTTTTGTCCTCTGCTTGTTTGCTAACCAAAGTGGTACTGAGCTACTAATCTCCGTAAGTTTGAGAATAGGATTGCTCTAAACATTAGTAGAGCAAAAACATGGGTAAGGTTGGGATGGGGAAATACTGACCAATGAGTGTGAAGTGATAGGAGAATTAAATTCTGGTGCCTGTTACAGTCAGGTGACTGTAGATAAAGCTGACGTACAATGTATTTCAAAAGAACTGGAAGAAAGGCTTATGAATTTTCTCACTGCAAAAGAATGATAAGTGTTTGAGGCGATAGATATGTTTACCCTGATTTGAACATTGTGTGATATGTACATGTATCAAAATGCCATATGCTACTCCAGAAACATGTATAATGATTATGTATTAATTAAAAACATTTTAAAAAACTGAAATAAAAAATAAAAATGCTAAAGAATCTGCTTAGATGGAATTTTAACAGGCCTTGAAGACTGAACTTTATCATGGTTTGCCCCCAAGATACTGGCTTCATGTTAAACAACTTTGGCCTCAAACATTTGATCAGGGAAGATGACAAAATAATAAGGCAGCTCCAGCATGAGTAACAGGTTCGTCCACACTGGAGTCAAATTCCAGTTGTGCCACTTGGTTGCCATGTGGCTTTGGAAAAATCATTTAACCTCTCTGAACCTTTTTTTCTCTTCTGCAAAATGGGATTAAATATACCTATTGTTGCAAACTTTAGTGAACATTAAATAATAAATAAAAAAACTTACATTACATGCTTCCCATGGCAGTAGGTACAGAATATGTGGAAGTCATATTTACTAAAGCAGTCACACATTTTATTAAGGATGATGTAAGTAAATGCATGTTATTTTTAATAAAAGTTAAAGTTGACTTAATTTTTAAGAAAATGTGATGGAAAATACAACATTGTGGCTTTTATTGTGCTTTTTTGCCTTTGAAGTATATTCTAAATAAAATATAAATATTTTATATATATAGTAACATACAAACATTTGTATTCTTCTTATCAGCATCTGATAGGACTCTATTTTATTGTATTAAATGTCAGTACAGCATTTAATGCTGACTTAATGTGTCGATGACTTAGAACACATGAAACCGTTTTTTCTTTCTGCATTTTATGTACTTCCTGTGTATCTGTGTAAGTGGCTGCTTTGGTGGAGGTGTGTTCTTAAGTCATAGACTAGTGCTATCTGTCTCCCTCTTTTGAGGAGTTAGACTCTGCTCTGAGACCCTGGGAAGAGTACCTCATCATTTTTTGAATCCTGTGAGTACTATGGATTACATTTTATTTAATATATACAGCATGTAAATAAGTTTCAGAGGCATAAAAGCTTCAAAACTAAACGAAAAGGAAAATTTAATAACCAGCAGATTTTCAGATTGTGCACTAAATAATCTGCTTTTCATTCTCCGAAAGGGGAGGAGGAAGGCAGAGTTTAATAGACAGATATAACAAATTAAAATCCAGTATCTGGGGGGTGTAAATCACAACCCATGAACCAAACAATGTGGTTCTCATCAGATCTCCTCCAGCCAGGTGCTCTGCCGTGGAGTCTGAGCATAATGCAGCCAGCCATAAAGCAGGAAGACACTACAGCTCTCCATCAAATTCTGCCCAGCTTGTTATGTATATAACTTGCCTGAAAAGGATATGTTTGCAATGATTCTTCTAAGACTGAGGGTAAAGGAAGAGAAAAAATGGAAAGGGAAATAAGAAATTTACAAAACTGTGACTACCTTGGGTTGTAACAGAACTAGAAACAAAGTACGTAAAGCAAAGTTTCAACCGAGAGTGATTCCAGCCTCCGGGGGACATATGACAATGTCTAGAGATATTTTTGGTTGTCACATCTGGGGAGTTGCTATTGTTGTCTAGTGGGTAGAGACCAGGGATGCTGTTAAATATACTACAGTGCACAAGACTGCGTACATAGCAAAGAGTTTTCCAGACTACATGTCTATAGTACTGAGGCTGAGAAGCCCTTGCACAGGGTGCTCAACTCTAACTGTTGGGAGGTTTGATGTCTTATCTATGTGATTTAGTCATCTGAAGCCTTTGGAATTAAAAATAGATCCCTTTCTTCCCCTCTCTCGTTCTTTCTCTCCCTCTCCCTCTCTCTCTCTCTTTCTTTCTTCTTGGGGTACTAGGGGTTACTTCTAGGACCTGGCCATTAATTCTAAGTCCTGTTGTGTGCTGGGTAAGCACTCTCCCACTAAGCTACATCCTCAGCTCCTTTACAGTTTTTATTTTGTGACAGGGACTTGCTAAGTTGCCTGGGATGGCCTTGAATTTGAGATACTCCTGCTTCCATCTCCAAACATGGGTATAAGCAGATATTTCCATGAGAAAGCTCAAAGCTCCACTATCATTTTAAAGGTTCAAATTCTAGTATTATTCTTCTCTGGACATGGCTCAGCTGATGAGAATGCTCTGAGTCCTCTTCTATTCTGTTTTAGTTTTGGGTATTTCTTGAGAGGCCACTGGACTGCTATGGATCTCCAAGCACTTGATTTTGATCTGGCATGGACAGCAAAAGAAGCATCAATGTTAGAAAAACATCCTGTGTCCTGAGAGTGGGAAATGCATGGCCATCCCTTCACAGGGATAAGAAGTTGCAGCCAGGCATGGTGGCATATGCCTGTACTCCCAGCACTTGGAAGACTGAGGCAGGAGATTTGCCACAAGTTCAAGGCCAGCCTGGACAAGACAAAACACACACACACACACACACCCACCCACCCACCCACCAAGTTGCAACATGGCTGTGGATCAACCACCAGCACAGACCACAATCCTGCTCTTCCCTGGAAGTAGCTCCTCTGTGAGTTCGAGGGGGAGGGAAGCCCAGAAGATTCTCAGGGCTTCTGTCTATGCCACACCCGGGTTGTGGTTAAATGCAAGATTTCAGTCTCCAGGGCTGTCAATCTATCACATTTTAATGGCATCAGATTTGTTTTAAAAAATTCATGCTGTGGGCTTTGAGGAAATAATTGTAGCTCCAGAAAAGTTTGTTAAAGATTACATTAGATAGATTCTTTTTAATGGCCCATCGGTGTGCTTGGGCATTTAGACTTCATGATAATGTATTTTGGGAAGGAAAAAAGTAATGCGAGCTAGAGGTTTTTCAGCAAATTTCACTCAAATATTGCTGTCTTTGTCCAAATGTCTCTGAAAATTTTATGGGAAGAAGAATTTTGTCTTTATTATGCTTGACTGAATAATTTGTTAAATTATGTTTTAAATCAGCCTTTCCTCAAATTGAAGAACAACTAATGCTAACGTATATCATGGATTATTATACATTCAATTTGCATAAAAGTTTTTAAAAAGTCAGTATTTCAGTAGTACCAGGGTGCTGCTTAGAAGGATTACACAAAACTGATAGCTAAAACAAACATTGTTGTGTTAGTTCTTCTGTTAGCTAATTATATAAAAGCATAGTAGAGCCACCCAACTGAGTGGACTCATAGTCAAACCATAACCATTTGGAATAAAATGGAAGTGTAATATGAAACTGCTGGCACTGCAATTTTATTGAAAGCTCTTTTGTGTTTTGAAAGGAAAGTTCTGATTTTCAGTATTTCAGTGTTTTCACAACTGTCCCCAAGTATGCAAGTGGCAGCTCGGGGCACTGCAGGGGTACGGGGTGACGGGTTGCTGAGTGGATGAGCATCCAAGGTCCCTCCACCCCGGGCTCTGTCTGAGACAGCTCCAGGGAACCTGTTTTATTTATTGGACTTCTGAACAAGCTTTTGTGTGAAGATGGTGATCTATGGCTACAAAAAGTTGGAAAGCTATTGGAGTTGGTTGTTAAAGATACCCCAGTGGAAGAGTATTTTTTTTTTTTTACTTAAGAGGATTCATACTTAAGAGTAAAAGAAAAGATTTTATACACATGGGTCAAAGGAGAAGAACAATATACATTACTACTCTTTTGCTAATAGTCCATGAAATTTAATCAGCTATTAGCCAGAACCTGCACACAGTTTATAGCCTGAACATCCCTCACCTCCTTCCCCCCTTCCCTGTCTCCCTCCCCCTTCCCTCCTTTCCTTCCTTCCTCCCTTTTGTCCTTCCTCCAGCACATAAACACATAATTAATTGAGTTGCAAATTATAAAAGGGAAACAATACATGAATAAGTTATTCTCAGACAGTCATAAATGCCATGCAAGAAATTAGAATGATCTAGTAGAAAGTACCTGGACATAAGAAGGTGGGAACTGTTTTGGAGAGTGTCTTTATTTTGAACAGGAAATTGTAAAGGCAACCAAAGGGTACCTGGCCATGTGTGGAAGGCTCTTTTTCTTCCCCTTGTTACCCTAAGGTATAATTTTGGGAGTAAAATAAAACCCTTTGTTTGGTTGGTTACATCATCTATTGTTACATCTTCTGATGAGGCAGGTATGACATTGACTGGTTGCTGGCATGAAGTCTAAGAGTCATATCCAGATAGAGCATGCTAGGTATTTGCATTGTGAAAGATGAACCTTTCTTCAGGTGAAAGTTGGATGCATGTACTGACAGGGCTACTGAGTGTCACTATTCTTGATTTACCTTGAGTGTGATTGATTTGTTTTGGGCATTATCTTTTAAACGCTAGTGCTTCACCTGAATACTCAAAGGATGAGAAAGAACCAACTATGCAAAGAGGTAGGGGACCATTCCAGACAGAGGGAATGGCTAACTCCAGGGCTTGGTGAAGAATGGCTGTTTTCAGGAGGCTAGAAGTCAGTGACCACATCACATGTACACAGATTCTGGGTTGTAGACGTGGACGTCTTTCGGGGAGGGCATTGTTGTCTACCACAATTCCATTCTTCATCAAAATTGCAACTTATGCATTTGTTTTATTTTGTATGTTTAAAAGTGTACTGATGTTTTCATATACTTAGCTTGATATACATATATATTACAGACTGAAATGATTACTATAGTCCAGCAAAGTAGCATACTTATCAGGTCATATACTTTACTTTTTCTCTCCTTTTTTGGTATGGTAATCTCTCCTGGTAAATTATCGGTATGCAATAAAACGTAGTTGGCTGGGGCCTTCACACTGCACATTATATCTTGAGACTTACTCATCCTAAATCACTGCAGCTTTCTACCTTTTGATCTTCTCATTCCTCACCCCACCCTGATAAACATTGTTTTACTCTCTACTTTTATGTATTTGACTCTTATTTTTAAAAATAACAAGGCAACCTAAAGATTGAGAGAAAAGATTTTGAGCATATATCTGATAAGGAGTTAACATCTGAAATATGTAATAAACTCAAACAAGTCAATACGAAAAAAGTCCTTTAAGAAACTGAACAAAGGACTTGAATAGAATTTCTCCAATAAAGACACCTAAACAGTCATCAGTTATTTTAAAAAGTGCTCAATATGACTAATGATTAGGGAAGTATAAATCCAAACTGCAATTAGATATCATCTCATATCTAACAGGATGGTTTTTGTCCAAAAGAAAATAATTAAGTGCTAGCTAAGGCATGGAGAAAAAAGGAATCCTTGCACACTGTTGGTGAGAATGTGGATTGGTGCAGCCCTTATGGAAGTTCCTAGAGAAATTAGAAGTAGAACTACCATATGAGTGAACAATCCCTCTGCTGGGCATATACTGAAAGGAGATGGCATCTCCACCTTCTAGAGATATCTGTACTCCTGGTTCACTGTAACACTATTTATAGCGGTCAAGATACAGAAACAACTGATGTATCAATTGACAGATGAATGGATAAAGAACCTGTAATATATATATGCAGTGGAATTCTATTCAGCTTTAAAAAGGTCTCACCATTTGCAACAAATGGATGAATCTACAGCCATTATGCTAAATGAAATAACCACATACAAAGAAAAATACTGTATGATCTTCCTTATGTGTGACATCTAAAAAAAATTAAATATGTATGCATTTATTTCTATCATTAAGGATGCATGGCTTTCTGTTTTATTCAACAGGTTTTAATCTTTTAATATTATTACTTAGTTTGATGCTCATATTGTTCCAGATTGGGTGCATGGAAATCCCTTAAAGATGACTCCTGCATCTTTTTTATATGCCCCAATTTTGGTACTAAGTGCTGTTCCATGCTGATCTTTTGCTTGATTTCCCCAGCTCTACAAACAGCCATTTCTCCAAGCATTTCTGGCTCCTTTTATTGGAGAATGGTATTTAGAAACTAAAATCTGGTTACTAAGGGTGCTCATTGCTACTGACAGGTATCTTCCCTTCTTAGTCCTCTCCATGGAAGAAATTAGGCAATATATGTACAGCACTCTTTCCCTTTCTTCATAGTTCTCAACAAAACTGCAAGATAGAGTTATCTGTTAAAGTATTTTTTTCATCTATTTAGCTCTGAGTCGTATAAGATAAGGAATTTTTCACTATAGAGCTGAGTCACCTCTTACAGCTTAATTGCCTCTTAGGTGTATGATGTTAAAGTTAACCTGTAAGGTGAAAGTTGCTTGTAGTGAATCTCAAGTTGCTTCTCTTTTGCACAAAATTACTCAAATCTCCTATAGATTTTGGACCTTCATTAATTCTCAATAAGTCCAGTATAACCAGGTTAACCTCCAACATTGCAACCAGTTGCTGTTTCATTATTTGAGCCACAAATATGTACCTTTGATCAATGGAATGTAGGACTACTCATACCAAGAGATAAATAGAGTCCCTCTCCTCACACACCCAGTAAACAGTAGATTTCTATCTTTCCCTCCACATTCTTGGCTGTATGCACATTTACTAGGGATAATATTGTTGGAATAGTCTCCCCTTCTGAAATAGAGCCCATTCTCACACTCTGTCTTTGATTTTGAGCATGTGCGTACATGAATTTAAGGAAGTTAAAAGCACTCCCGAAGTTATTTCAGTATATAACCAGAATCTCAGACACTTCTCTACGTAGGCTCAATGAATAACTAAAAGTGTGAGGTGTTTGTTTCCTGTAGAATTTAACCTCCCTCTCAAGGGAGGGTCAAGGAGAGGGGAGAGTTTCAAAGCTTTCTCTGTCGTTTTATTTCCTAAAAGGAAATTTTACTACTCTCCCTACATTGCTCTGTTCCTTTTATTCGAGCCTATACCCCCAGAACAAAGGAGTTGATACCAGTGCAAAGGAGAGTCAGTAACTCAAACATATCCCTATATTTGGTCCACTACTTCAGGGTGGGTACCCTGGTTTTGAAGGCTTCATTGGAACTTTGAGAAGGAGGAATCTTGAACCATTGTCAAAAACACTGAACCCTGGAGAAGACTATTTGGGAAGATTTTATCTAAGTTCGGTTTGAAGACCTCAGCTCATCTGCTGCCAAATCTGCAATCCGTTCCCCTTCAGAGCACTCTCGGTTTCCTGTTTTCCCCGGTTCTGGAAATAACCAATTCAGTGCACATTTCCTCTGGATTTACACTGCTAGGGTTATAACAGACCTCGGGAACACTCTATAGCTGCACACAAGGCAGCATGACCTTCTTTTAAAGAAATACTAAAACTCTAAGTAGACTCTTCCAGTGTGTGAAGACAACTGCATGACAACCTAAGATTGGGAGAAGAGCAGCTTCTGGGCTGACTCTGAGGAAGGTTTAGGAGAGACACACAGCGTTTGGTGCTGCCCAGAAGTTCAGAAAGTCCTGTTGTCAGGGTCACTCTATCACCACGAGTCTCTGCCAACAGTATGGAAAAGCAAGCTAAGATGTTAGCCTGTGAGATGCCGTGATTCCTACTTGAGTTTAGCTGACTTTTCCCTTAGCTTTGTCCCAGTCCCACTGTTTGCTAATTGAAAACAAAAATGGCTAAGGAGTTAAGTCCTGTTTTATTTCTTTCTCTGTCTCTGTCTGTCTCTCTCCTTGTAGCTAGTACTTTATCAGCACCATCTGTTCTTGGAGGAGAATGTAGTGTGGTGGTCAACAGGAAAGTTTTGTTTCCAAACAGACTTGACACACCACCTCAGAATTTGTCCATTCCTGTGTCTAAATCTTGTTATGGGACATTTAGCTCTTTATGTCCCATTTTCCTATCTATACAATAGTTGTAACAAAATAATGGAGTCATGATTTACTCAGAATTCGTATTTTAAATGAACTCATAAGGTATAAATTAGATATAGTTGTTATTGTCATTGGAGAACCCTTATGTCACCATAAAATAGAGCAGTTGTGGTTTTATGTATACAGTTATACAGTACAGGTGTTTATAAGTGCATAATAATGTACAGGATAATGAGCACTCTAAAAGGAAGAGCACATGGGCAAAATATAATTTTATAGTATTTAGATATGCCATTAGACTATTTTTTATCTCTCTTGCTCTTTTTTTTTTTTTGCCTAGTTCACATAGTTGACTTTGTATATGCTACAACTCCAATTAACTCCTTCATGCTATTGTATGTGATTGTGATTGGAAAACTTCTAATTCTGTAGATAGAGGAGATGTGGAAGAAGATAATAAAAATGGTGGTGATGATGCAGATGATGGAAACAATGAAGAAAATGACAAGAATGAAAAAGACAGTTTGACAATTTTAACCTTACTTAGTTCCCTTAGTCTATTAATGTAGAATTTTCCACCCTGACAAAGAAGAGGGAAAATTTCAACCAGATGATAGTATCAATAAAAGGAATCAACAAAATTAAAATAATATAAAGTTTAGAAAATAATATTTAGAAATAGTCACCTGCAACTCCCTCTTTAATTCTGCTTAAGGATCTCACAGTCCTAACATACTCTGAGTTGGTAGGATTAAACCTTAAACATAGATGCCAAAGTACTTTTGTCTCTTTTGATGAGAAAGATCAGCCAGAGCAACATTATTTTGTAGTTATAAGACATTAAACTACTCTGAACTTTAGTTCCCTAAATGACTCTTTAAATTTTTAATATCATGTTAAAAATGTACAAATGTAAGAGCAGAAAGCTGGTGGGTGGCGGGAGGAGGGAAAATCTCGGATCAAGCCTGGCTCTTTGTAGAAAGTTGCATGGGTCATCCCTTTTCTCAGAACACAAATTGCATGATTACTTGGGCTGTACTTGCAGATAATAAATATTTTTCTGCAACACACAAATATGCAATGTTGCAATTAGATGAGGTTCTTAAAGAGAATTAATGAAATACCTTTTTGAATATAAACTCTATTTAAATATAATTTTTTGTTGTAGAAACTATCAAATACTTGGTGAAGTGAGAAGAAAAATATAATGATCCCCCTTTTACTTCATCACCCTGCTTCAACATCAAATGACATTTTGCCACTTTTATTTCATCTTCTCCTCACCACTGCCCCCTCTACCTGTCTGCTTTTTCCTACTAAATTTAAAGAAAAACCCAGGCATTGTATAGTTTCACTATATATTATTTGATACTCTATCTTTATAGACAAAGACTTTGAAGGTGTAACAAAATTAAGAATAATTTCTCAATATCGTCATAAATGTTATAGGACACTTTAAAATAGTGGAATATTTAAAACTGTCCAGAAAGCCCACACCTGGCACTTACTTGCTTGGCAAGTTGTTGCCTTGGGAATTTACACCAAGCACCCCATTGGGTCCTCAGTTTGTCGACACATGTGCTGGATTTATGTTCCAAAAGTATAGCTCAAGACTGGCAAACTGTTTCTGAAAAGGGTCAGATAAATACCTTCAGCTTTGCTGCCCGTAAGGTTTCTGTTATAACTGCTCATTTCTGCTGGTAGCACAAAAGCAGCCACATGTGATACGCACAGTGGATGTTGCTATGTGTCAATAAAACTTTATTTACAACAGGCAGAAGGCTGGTTTTAGCCTTTGGGCCATAGTCTGCTGCTCCTGGGTATAGACAAAGTAATACAATTGCTATACCAAAAGAGGGTGTACAAACCCTAGTAGCATCAGTATATTAGAGAGGTGAGTGAGCAATGCATTATAGGGCATGGATTACCCAAGATCCAGGCTTGTCTCCAGCATTTGGAAAGTCTCTAGTAGGCCACTGACTGTTTTTTTTTTTTTTTTTTTTTTTGCCACTGACTTTTTGATTCACAGATTCTCATTTATTACCTGGAGACAGAAGCACCTACTCTTCTTTCTTCACTGGGTTATTGCAAGACCAAAGGAGATTGTGGCTGTGGAAGTGCTTCCTTAGTCATAGGTGCTGTTCAAAACACAAGACGTTGTTATCCTCATTATTTGTGTTATGCTAGAAGTCTGGAGGGTTTCCCATAGGGAAATCTTAATTATATTTTTGTCCCTCATCTTCCATTTTTCTGAATGCCAGACATACATATGAAAATTAAAAATGAACTTACCATTCACTGGGTACCTCTACATATATGTCAAGGACAGTAGTACTGAAAAAAAAAAAAAGGACAGTAGTACTGAGGTTTTATGTATGTAATCCTATTTACTTAATCAAGTATTATCCTGATTTTAATGGTGAAGAAACTTTTACTTAAAAAGATTAAGCTAATTCCCATTGAGAATGAGGGAGGCTCAGAATTTGAACCCATCTCTACCTGACTCTGCTGCCTCAGTCTGTTCTTCAGTGACATCTATACTGTCATCTTCTCCTTTTTGTAACATTACTGGTTAACTCTTTTGTAGTGTACATAGTGATCTTCCCAAGATCCGTAGCTCATTGAGTCTTCACAGCAAAGAAATACGTAACTCATTCAGGTCACCAACCTAAATAACTCTTACTCATCATTGAGGGCCAGTCTTAGCTGTCATGTTCCAAGACAGGCATTCTCTGAGCCCCCAGGCTGGGCTGGGTCCCTGTGTGAAATGGTCTGACTGCTGAACTTGGCATCTACCTTGCTGTGTATACGTCACTATTACAACTGATGCGCCGTCATGGAGAGAACATGGTGAAAGCAGAAATCATGGGTTCTTGTTCACCACTTTTACACTATCCCTCACCCCTAGGTGCTTCATACATATCTGTTGAAGAAACGAGTATAAAAATTATGAAGATGGAAGGTGTATGCTTTTTAGTGAAATTTGCATCACAGTAAATTTATTGTACCATGAGTGGAGTTGGACAAATGGAACATCTACCAAGAATTTGGGAATCTAGTGTAGGGTCTCTGTGTCTACCAGTGTGCCTCACGGATACCATGTCTGCACAGGTACCTTGTCCTGTGTGGGGACACCAGGGAGGCAGTAGAGGGAGGGAACTACTCATGATGCTGTGCTCCTGCCTGGGGACGGGAAAAGTTGTCCCTTGTCTCTTTGGGAGTCTGAAAAGCAAGCGTGCCTGTCGGGGGGAGTAGTTTGCCTCCTTGCACTGCATATGAGAGGGCCATGGTGGGGGGTGGATAACTGAAAGGAAGGGAAAGAGGTGTCACAAATTGGGTGGTGTAAATGTGTGAAGCGCTGAGCAGAAGAGAGGGCTAGATGAGCTCTTCAGTGATCTGGAGAATCCATACTCAGCCTAAAGATATTGAAATTCAACATGTGAAGAAAATCACCTTGTAGACAAGACCTGAGCAGGCACAAGGCTCACCGTGGAACTCAGCTTTGCAGTTCTCCGGCGTGAGAATAGGGAGGGAGTGAGGGCAGCAGAGATGACAGGATTAACACCGGGCCAGCCAAGAGTCTTGGGAGGTCATCAGCTGCTCTCTTAAAATCATAGGTTCGACCCAACGGAGTGTACGCAGAATCCCACCGACACCGTGGTGTTCTTTGATAGTAACTGTATGATAAAAGTCTGTTTCTCGTGCACTGTGAATTAGAGATTGGACTAACTCAGCGAGATGAGCATTTTCTCCATTATCATGGCCTTCTGGGCTGTTTCTAAAAAGTGGCTGATTTTTGATTTGACAAATTCTAAACAGATCATCACAATAATTTTGATATTCCTGGGTGCTTTCCTTCACAGATTTTCTTCTTCCTCATATTAATTTCTGATTTGGCTCCCAGGGTAGGTACAGGCCATCTGCTCCTATTATCTTTAATTAAGGTCTTTGCAATTTCTCATCAGCAGAGTCCGGACAGGTGATGCCACTGTGCCTGAGGTCTCTGCCTGGGCACCTAGGTTAACACTGGGCCATGGCAGAGTCATAAAATGCTCAAGAGTCAGTTACTGGACCAGACCTCCATTTTATGTTTAATTATAAGTGTTGCAAGCTCAGATCTTCTGTTTGCCATGGTCTGCTGGGTAGAAAGAATGTAGATGGAGTTTCTTTTAAGTTCCTTCAGAGGGCCAAGGGTTAGACCCTTACAAGGCTACTAAAACCAAAGGGCCTTGTAGTAGGACGAAGATAACAGAACTGGACAAAATTATCATCTAATCTACCATTTGCTTCTGCAAACACATGCAGAGGCAGAAAATTAATTGAACCAACTGCTTAGAAACATGGATATTTAGCAGATGGGAAGGCAGAGGATGCTCACAGATGAAATCTTACAATTCTTGTTTTGCTCTGTGTGTGTAGGGATGGGTAGGGTTAGACAAAAGGAACACAGAAGCCCATTCCTCCTCAGGAAGGAGAAATATGGCTTTGAATAATAAAATATGGTCTGGGAATGCACCATTTCCTATTCTTTAAGGCTGCGTCCCCAGCAGTGTAAAGCATCCAGGAGGAAGGAAATCTTGAGCCAGGAAGAAAGGGACTGGGGGAGTGGAGACACCAGGGTGTCACGTGGTCCCCGCCTGATTACTGACACTTGCACACTCATAACAGCCCACAGAGCTACAGCCACCAACTCCCGTATTAGTCACTGTCAGTTCACAAGTGCTCGGCATTGTTCAGGAAATTGTATGTGTAAAGCAGAGCTGCCTGCGCCCAGCTTCGACAGGAAAGCAGTTTTGTGAGGGTGCTTGAAACTGAAACAGAAGCTTATGTGTCCTATTATGTGTCCCAGCAAGAGTCATAAATAATTGTGACAAGATTTTTTTTTCCCATCCCATGTGACAGTCCTTGACTCTGCCTCCTGTCTCCTCTCCCCTCTGCCTCATAGACTAGACCTGCCAGGCTGTGTGATGATAGATGTTACTGGGCAGCAAATGACAGCTGGATAGATTTTTTAGTTGGTGCTTTAGAGAGAATCAGATATGCTGTATAAAGCAATAAAAAAAGCACACTCACAAGGTGGATTAAAAATAGCTAGCGCAGCAGTAACCCACTTTGTTGTTTATCAAAAGTTAAATCTCACATGGTAGGTCCTAGTGATGTGTTAATTTTTCAGACTTCTGTCAGAATGACTCTGCGACAGCCACTAAAATACAAAAAGGGGATAAAAGCGATTGACCCTTTCTTTATTTTATTTTTGTTTGTTTAATGAGACAAAATGTTTTCTTTTCTTCTTTAAATGGTATCTAAGAGGAGAAATGGACTCCTGGTGCTGTGCCATATTGCTATGATTTTTCCCCCTTCTCAATCTTGACTTACAAAGGTAGAGATGTGTAAAGTAAGGAATAATTCAGCCTCTGCTCAATTAAATATTCTTTTTTTATGTTGCTCATCTTCCTTTACACACTCTATTGATCTCAACTCTGTAACAAATGGTCTGGTTTCCCAGCCACCTTGGAAATGTCATGTAGGAGTCAACAAAACTACTTAGTGTATGTTTTATAAGAAATTACAGCCTCCTCTGAATCATTCAGACTTTCATCTTGGGCAAGGCGACTTGGCTACCTCTGGTCTCGATGGATGTGCACAGCTTGCAGAGCGCGATTCAGCGACCTGCCCTTCCCCAGCTCATGGACGTGGCAGGCTGAGGGGCACTCAGTCATCGCGTTCCTGTCTCCCCGGCACTGCTCCAGATTTAAGAGTGCTCAGTATATCAGACCATGCCTTCTTTCCCCCTTGATTGTTCTGATGAATCGCATTAGGAAGGCCGTAGCTTTCCTGTGGCAGCGTGTGGCAGGACAAGGCGAGGCAGCACATGATGTTTGTTAAACAGAATCTTTTGGACTAGGTACCAGGCGAAGGGAGTGATTTGAATGAGGTCGCTATCATTCACATTTTGGGACAATTCAATTCTGATGCAGTCACATTTCTAGCTGTATCACATCGTGTGCACGTGATTGGGTGTTGTTCATTACTTTGGTTGTTGTTACATTATCTCCATAGGACAACTTCTGTAATGAAAGCTATTTCCATGGCTTTGCCACTGTGTGGGCTCAGTGTTTTCAGTAGTCATGAATTGATGAGACATATGAGTCTGAGAAAATATAATAAAATGGTTCAAAGGGCAGGTATGAAGTTTTGGCTGCCTGAGTTCAGATCCCTGCTTGTCATATTCCCTGGGTGACACTAGGTGAGTTACTTAAATTTTTGTGCCTCAGTGTTTTAAACTGGAAAATGCAGATGATAGTTATGCCCCCATATTAGGATTGTTTTGAGGACTGAATGAAATGAATGGGCTGATCAATATTGAATGAACACTATCTTAGTTATTATAATGCTTTTTGTTAATTAATATAAGTATTATTGGAATAGTTTTACTCAGTTTGCCTTTATCTCCTGACACTGAATCTTTGTAGGTTTGATGACCTTGGATGGATGGATGGAAAGTTATTTTAGGAATGGAGCTTTGTTTGAGGCTAAACAAACAAACATTCTATAGCAATTCTAAGTAGTCACTGATGAGCCCTCTCAGTGTAAGGGCACGTACTCTGAAGGTCACAGTTGCTGCTTTTTTTGACTCCTTTTGTCTCTTTTTCATTAGAAAAGAACTTTCAATGATATGCTTGATGTGGTCATAACTAGTCAAGAACCTCAACTCACTCATCAGTACTCTCTTCTCCCTGACCCTGTTCTCTTCTCCTCTCATTGCCTGGGTGCTCACCTGCCAGCTGTCTTTTATAGACATCCTTGAGTTGTAGTTACAAGTCAGGCAAGTTCTAAGCCGCTTCTAGAACCTTTAATTTTTTTGGACTGTGATTCACAGTAAAAAGTACATTTTACACTGTGACCTGAGGGTTGCACATGCATAACCTACATGCATTTTGTTGAAACATAAGTTCCATGAAACATCAGCCATCCTTCCCACATGTAGTACTTATTTCTATTTCATTATTAAAAGTACTACTTTAGGTCAGGGTTATCAAACTCTTTCTGTAGAAAGCCAGAGGTAGTAACTTGTTTCCTGAGTCGAGGGCAATACAGTCCTCATTTCGACTATTTGATTCAGTTGTGGACAAAACACAAACCTATGGGCAAAGCTTTATTCCAAAAACTTCATTTACAGACACTAAAATTTGAATCTTTTTTTTTTAAATTTTATTTTAATGGTACATTTTAGATGAAAATTTGAATCTTATACAGTTTTCTTGTATCACAAATTATAATCTCTGCTCAGTAATTTAAAAAATGCAAAAACCATTTGTAGCTTGCAGGCCACACAAAAATAGGTGCTGGACCAGATTTGGTGCACAGGCCATAGCTTGTTTACCCTTGATTTAGGCTTATAGTTCACAAAACACTCTTCTGGGTTATTTCCCAGACTGACTTCAAAGGGATGTTTTTGGGGAGGGATGCAAATGGTCACTGCCAGAGAGAAAGCATCTCTTCCAATGGGTTAGTGATACTCCAGAGTGAACAAAGAATTCTGCCTTTTGGCAGAAATTCTATGATTATTTAACATACTGTATGTCTTCAGGACTGCTCCGAGGGACGTGGTGAGGAGCGCTCCCCACAATTGTTTGGTCACAAGATTTATTTTGTAAGGCGTCTTTGGGACTTGAGTTCTGATGCTACATTTGGGAGACCCTGTTTCAGGGGATGAGCGGCATGTACCTGTGGGCAAGGTCTTGGGCAGTGATTAGCTTCCCAGCTAAGGTGCCCACTCTGTGGCAGCCTGTGAACACAGTGCTACATGAGACACGTGGGAGAAATGGTGAGTGCGACTCTTTACCCTCAGAGGGATTACGGTTGAGTCAGAACTTGGTGCCAGGAGACTTCAGCTAGCAGAGACTCAGTGGTCTCTTTCTGACTGAAGATCCAGGTGTCGACGGTATCCAGACTATCCAAAGCACTATCCAAAGCATTTTCTAATGTCACAGTTGACCTCTCATTTTCATGTCTGTCACTTCCTTGGGTTTTAACAGTAATTTTGTGAGTTACTGGGGCCCGGATTACCAGTGTATTTCACAGGTAGGGAAATGGAGTTCCCTGTCCAAGATAAAGAGGGTCAGTGAAGTACCAAGTCTAGGATACAGGTCTTCCTTAGGATTTTGGTAGTTTCAGCCAAGTGGGGTGGGACTCAAGAGGCTGAGGCAGGGGGATCATCATGATTTTGACGCCAGCCTGGGGTACACAGTGAGTTCAAGGCTAGCCTGAACTACATAGTGAGACCTTGTCTCAAAAAATGAAAAAACAAAAAATCCAAAAAACAACATTTCTATAGTTTCCACCAAAAGTACTGAAAGTACTTTGAGAAGGAGAAACATTTTTAGTGGGATCTGGAAAGGGCTCATAGACATGGATTATCGAGAGAATCTGGAGGTTGTCCAGTTTGTGTGTGTGCGTGTGTGCATGTGCACACTCCCACTCAGGGTTGACTTTGGAAAAGGTACAGAAATATAATATGCAAGAGATAGCAGAGCTTTTAATAGATCTATTAATAGTTGCTAAGTTAAAATCAATCAGTTAACCAATGAGCCTTTAACCCCTAATGCTACTGTTACAGTTTAGATCTAGATGTTCCCCCGAAAGCTTCATTTATTCATAGGTGGAGACTTTAGAAGTGACTGGATTATGGGTGTGTGACACTGGATGAGTCCACTGATTGATTTAGCATAGTGTGGATGGTGGATTTACTAAAGAGGGATGACCCACCCCGGGAGTGGATGGCACCAACTAGTAGGCTTGTAGCCTGGATGAAATAAAAGGGAAAGAAGGAAGAAGGCTGGTCCTCCCTGTCTGCCATACTATGGACTGTTTCTCTCCTGCTGTGTCCCTCTGCCAGGCTGCTCTACCTTGGGACCAGATGATGTTTTGGCTCTACAAATTGTGAGCCAAAATAAACCGTCTTCCTTTAACTTGTGGGTGTTGGGTATTTTGTTTCAGCAATGAGAAAGTAACTCAGACAGCTACTAAAGACTAATCCAAGTTAGAAATTTTGAGTTCAAATTCACTTCCTAAGAGCAACCCTGGTGCCGGCTTCCTGGTTCAGAACTGTTGGAAGGCCCTCTAGAAAGTCATTTGAGATAAAATTTACCCTCTAAGCCCTTGGTATTGGTTTGGAATTAGCTTGCACATTTTGAGGATAGTAGGGACATTGTTTACATTTGACCTGTCCTCTAAAGATAAGCAAGCAGTCCCTTTATGGTTTTCTTCTCCAACAGCACTTTCACAAAGCTAATTTTGTTTTTCTTGAATACTTTAGCAGCTGTGAAAATAAAGTTGTTATAATTCAATTGGATGTAAATAAAAGAGACTATGTCAATCCAAAGTTGTAATTTGATAATTCACCATGATATACTCTATGAGGATTGAAATGTGAATAAAGATGACCTTGGGTCATGGTACTATTTCCAATTAGAAACTTCTAAAAATGACTTTGAAAAACTGTGCTGCTTATGTAAAACTCATCTCCTGGTGGCTGGGGCTTAGATTCTAGGTACTCCACACAGTACCTAAAAATTTGTAAATATTAAGAGGTAGGATTATTCTGATGAGCATGTGTTTGTCTTCTACAATTTTGATAACAGGGTTGGGTGAATCTATTGCTCTGTTTTCTGGCATTTTGCAGTATAAATGGAGGGACCAACAAATGGAAGAATCAATAAATAATGTCTAAGTGCAGGTGGCTTAAAGCATTAGCAGTACGCCTGGAGACGCCACGGGCACAATGGGCTGGGTCCCTTTGTCATTTGGGTTTCACCAAATTCTTCCTGACAGCTCCGTCTAAAGCAGCTACCAGCCCTCTGTCATTCTAGACCATGTTATTTCATTTTATTTCCTTTATGTCACTTCTTGTAACCCAACTTCATCTTTGACATCTTTACTGCTTGTGTCTCCTCACAGTGTCAGTCCCAAGAGAGAGAAATTCTGGCCCCTGTACCCAGGATCTGCAAACTATGGCCACAGATCATATGGATATGTCCACTCCTTGTCTTCACAGGGCCTACGCACTGAGAATAGTTGAAAAAAATCAAGATTTTGTGACACATGAAAATTAAGTGACACTCGCATTTCAATGCTTTATTTAAACACCATCATGTCCATTCACTTATGTGTGGTTAGTGGCTACTTCTGCACCACAACATGTAGTGATAGATTGAGTGACAGAGAAGGTAATAGAGGCAAGGACCATGTCAGAGAAGCCAAACACATTCACTATAGTGCACTTTACAGATAAAAGTTTACTGCCACTGTTGGATGCCCAGCATATACCTGGGATTAATTTGTAAGTGCTCAGTAAGTGTTGCGGATGAATAAATAGAAGGTGATACTGCCCAGTGTCCCTTCTGTGCTACCAATCACTAAATAGGAACAAATTGCCCAAAATTAAATTGTGTCCCCTTGTGCCCCAACAGTCAGAAAGTCCAAGGGGGACAGTGAGTATGGGGGACATTGAGCTTTCTGCTTGGAAGCCTTATTCAATCTCCCTTCCTCATCCTCACTTCCCTTCCTTCCTTCTTTCCTTCCTTTCTGCTATTGGGGATTGAACCCAGGACCTCTGCACTGAGCTACATCCCCAGCTCCTTTTTCATTTTTTATTTTGAAATAGGGTCTCACTAAGCTGCTAAATTGCCCAGGCTGGGCTTGAACTTTCAATACTCCAGCCTCAGCCTCCTGAGTACCTGAGATTGAGATAGAAAGTTAGGGCATGGCTCAAACTGACTGGAAAAGGAGGCACAACAAGATTCCAGAACAGGGGCTGGGGATTTAGCTCAGTGGTAGAGCGCTTGCCTGGCAAGTGCAAGGCCCGAGTTCTACCCCCAGCAATATCCCCACCCCCAACCAAATGCACAAGGCAGATCTCAGAACCCTGCATGTGGACTTCTCAAAAGAACTTGAGCAGGTTTTTGGTAGGATGGCCTGAATATGGTGTAAGCTGAGACATATGAAAAAGAGACAGTCTCCATTAAGGGCTCACTATTGTGCCTCCTCATGAGAGACCATCCCACACCCCTGTAGAGTATATTTTTTATTTTTATCTCTTCCTCCCTTTTTACCTCTAATAAATGTGGAACTCTGCCACCATTTATGCTTGTTTCATTCTATTTCTCTGGAACACCTAGAAATCACCTCTAAAAGGAGACTCCGGCACCCCCAGAATTCGGTAACACACACCTGCAATCCCAGCTACTTGGAAGGCTGAGGCAGAAAGATCATGAGTTCAAGTTCCACTTTGACAGCTTAGGAAGGTCCTGTCTCAAAAAAATTCTCTAAAAGAGATAATCAGGTTTCATGTCAGAAATGTCATTGTGTCATTTTAGTTTTTAGAAATCAGATACTTTGGGTTTTCTTTTGCTGTACTATGTTTTCTCTAACACAGCTCTTTCTCCTCCTGATTTTTATCTATAATCAGACTAAAGATTGAACTCTGTTTTTTTTTACTAACCTAAACTCAGCTAACCTCTCTTCTAAAAAAAAAGTCAGCCTCTTAATCCTCTTAATACAGAGGCCCATGTAACTGGGAGAATACATTCAAAAGAGTCCTCAGTACAAAAAGACAGTCTGAAAATAACAAGGGGGAAAATGTCCTGAGCGAATCTGCACACATACAAAGTTGCTAGGGAAACAACGCAGTTCCTTGCAAGCTGCCAGCACAGGCACATTTATAAAGAATTGACAACAACTGACCTTTGTATCATCTTTTCCTCTCTGTCTTTTACCAGGCACACAAGAGCCTTGTGGCTTGAATGATGCTTTTGATAGGCAGATTTTCAGATTCTGTGCTGTCTGCCTGTATGAGGGGGGGCCCTGGGTTTCTGGATCTGCTAAGAGCTAGAAAATCTTTCATGAGCTTCACCTCCATTACGACCCAGTCCATGCAATTGAAAGGTACATTTTCACATTGGAATTTAGCTTCTATAGTTGTGAGGAGAAAAATGACATATTTCATTGCATTATTTAAATATTCCTGCTGAACACCAAATTAAAAATATCCATTAAAGGTTTATTTGATATCTTCCTAATTATTGCCCATTGCGCATTTGACAAATTATTTACACATTTTAATAATTGCGACTTTCTTTGGAAGTGACACAAAAACAATTACTTTTTTGAAATTCCACTGTGTATATGCTTTTGAAACTACATGGCCATTAAAAACAGTCTGTCGAATTAAAGGTTGGGCAATTAATTAAGTGCAAATTCTGTAAAACTGGACCAAGGAGAAAATTCATCAAACCTATGAAATATGACCTATCTTGTCCAAAAGACAAATATGTTTAAACAAAAGATGAAAATTGATGACAAAATTACGGGTAGCAAAATGCACACAGAGCAAATATAAGACAGCTGTACTTGGTTTCAGCATGGTGGGTTTACCCTTCCAGAATTCATGATTCATTACATTCAGTGGCTTGTAAAAGTTTTTGTAGTTAATCTCTAAAGTACTGTATCTGGGGTAATAAAAGTTCTCAAGAAGAGCTGGGAAGGCCAGTATATTAATGATTCACTGGCCTTTAGAAGAGGACAGTTAAATGCAACCCAAGCATGGTAGCCGGAGGGTAGGTGTCCTGAGGACAGTGGAAACTCAGGCAGCTTTCAGTATCAAAAGCCTGATTCCACTCTGTCTAGAAAGGACCCTGCCAATATTAAGACTTTGGTTCTGCCAATGAATGACAAGCCCTGTGCGGGTTTAGAGTATGTAGCCGGGGTCACCAGAAGGCAGGACAGTGGTTTATGGGGGCTGTATCCGTCACAGGCTCTGTACATGTGTATTACAAGCTCCAGACATTAGACTTGGCACTCAGGTTCACAAATCAACATCCACGCTGGTGCAAAGTGGGTGGAAGAGGGAGGCGGGCGCGTGGACTGTGGGGATTGTTCAGGATACAAGGCTGTTATTTCCATATTAAAATGTAATGGTCTCATTAAAGTTAAAACCACTGTTAAACTTGATTGAGTAAATTAGTTAATTAACCATAGCATCCAGCGTGTTCCTCCAGGGCATACCTCTATTCCTCCAGCTGCAGAACAAGTGCAGGCTCAGCGTATAGGATCTTATCCAGGCGAGTATGAGAACACTCATCTTTGACTTATTGCACAATCTTAAAAAAAAAAAAGAAGTCAAAAGCTACAAGGTGAGGATGTTACTTGGTGTTAAAGGGAGATGGAAATAGCCTTCTGATGAAAGAAGATAGATTTTATTTTTAAGCCGAAGTCTCTGAAGATTTTCTTGTTTTAAAAAACACCCAATAAGCAGTTTGTGGAGTGACTGTTTTAGCCAGCTCAATGCAGCACTTTCTTTTTCTTGCATATTCTTCGTTTTGTCTCTTCTGTTTGCTTGAATTTCCAAAGAGATCTCCGTGAGGTTGGTTGAAACTTTTCAGAAGTATTTTTTGGGGGGGGTTGTAGTGAGGAAATGACACTAAAACAGGGTTGCAGTGAGTTTTTGTGGGTGAGTGAGTGTGCAGATGGGGGAAGGTTCAGGAAACATCTCCAATTTGTCTGTCCAACGTGTGGTTGTGAAATACTCATTCCCATGAAATTGGCTTTCCATGACACACCTAGTCAACTGTGCTGTTCTCGAAAGACATCAGCCTAATTTCTGGGGTGTTGTAGTTTCTGAAAGCATGAGGATAATAATACACCGCCTCCTAGGGTTGTCATGATGGTTAAGTATGTGACCACACATGGATGAGATGCTTAGGCAAGTCAGTGTGTGATAGGCTCCTGGTAAGAAAGCGAGGGTCTGGGCTAGAGAATGGCCTGTAGGTGTTGCAGCCAGAGGCCTGGTCAGCATACTGCCTCTCATAGATGCTGGGTCCACTTACAGGGCCAGGGATTTCCCCAGATATACAATAGCAGGAAAAGGCTTTGTTTAATTTTTAGATAAGTTTTCTTCTGCCTTTCTCTAATCCAGTGCACTTTCTAATCAAAGACCAGAGTGGAGAGCTGCGGTAGAGTCTTCCCGATGCTTGTGTGAAGTTTGGCACTCAGAAAATCATGTCTGGTCTTGTAAATCCCACCTGTGGAAGGATCAAAATGAACCTTAACTGATGAACCAGAACTTGAACATGGTTGGAGTAACTTTCTTATCTCTATTGAGTATGGTGTATATGTAGACACATACGGTGAAAATATATTTGTATATTTTATACTGTAAGGTAATTCCCTCACTCCTAAGGAGAACTTGAAGTATCTGAAAAGAGGTAATTTATTGAGGAAGTTAGAGCAGGAAACAGAGCGAAAGTTCGACAAAGTGACACAGAGAAGGGAGAAATCCAATAATAATTTAAAAACTGTATAGCCAGGTAAAGTGACTTACAAAAAGTAAACCCAGTCGGGCTAATTATTTTCCAAAAGTATTGGTCTGGAATGAAAATCAGATCCTGAGATTCCTCCTAAAGCGACTCCCTGACAACCTTCACAAAGGACAGCATTTACTGGGTTACGATGTAGTACCTTGGAAATGTTGGTTCTAAGCCACCCTAGGAACTTGTTTTGGTAACAAAGGTGACACGATGCTGCTGCTGTCTCCATGGCAGAGAGGAGGAGACCAGCGTGGAGGGAGTGATAGATACCACTGGGGTTATCACGTTATTACGAGGTACTGTTGGAGCTTGCAATGAAGCAGTTGAGTTCAGAGCCCTTCGTTGTACCAGTCTGCCACTCGCCTCTGTTGGTTCCAACTCCACTCTCTGAAAGTGGCACAACCCTCTTGTTCCAGTGTGGCTGGCTTTTGAGTGTGGTTCAGGAGTTAGGTAGCCTGGGGTTTCAGTCCCAGCTCCTTAATTATTATATGCACGATCTTAGAAAACAATATGGAACCTCTCTGAGCTTCTGTATCTCCATCTAGGAAATGGAGAGAATAGTTCCTATGTGCAGGAAGGCAGGAGCTTGCTTTGCCCAAATCTGGGTGGCTCAGCTGGGGCGTGCCCTGCTTTTCAGAGGGTAGTTACCACTGCTGCTGAAGCTACTCCCTTCCAGCACCAGCATTTCTATCCTTGCAGGTCTCTTCTGGCTACAGGAGCCAGTCCCACCTGTACAGGGGCAGGCAGGCACTGCTGGAGGTGATGCCCAAGAGTGACCCTCTGGTGAAGATAGATGGGAGCTGGCAGACATCCCAGCCTCTGCCTCCAGGGGCCACGCTGTATTCCACATGGTCCCTCAGAGGTCCTCAGTTGGGTGGAGCTGCAGATTCTGCAGTGGCACCCAACCTGTTAACAGCACTCCTGCGTGCATTCCCTCTTCCCAAGTCCCTTTCTCAACCCTTCACTCTGGTCCTGGTCTAACTTCCTAAATAAATAACTTCTCTTTTTTCCCTTTAAGTTGTTCCTTTGGGGAAGAATCCAATTGAAATGATATATGTAAATAGTGTAGTGTTTGGAGCAGATACTCAAATAACCATCAGTTTTATTATCTATTGTTATTCTAACAACATATGAAAATACAACTGTAATTAGGAAGCTGCAGTAAAGAGTGAGACTCCATTTTTTTGATGTTTGGCTGCTGACAGCTTTTTGCCTTATCCTTCTTTCCCATCTGCTCCACATCCGGGGAAACTGACAGATGGCCTCATTGATGGCTAAGTTGGTGCCAGCAGGAAGTTTTGGCCACAAGAGGGAGTCCTCATGTGGGCCACCCTCCAGCATTGCAGGTGGCAGGGGGCGCTGGATGTGCTTGGGTACCTGCCCTGCTGGCCCCATAAAGTCTCGTTAGACAGTCACAAGCCTCCCCTCCTCTTCGGATGTGAAATGAGTCTTGACATCCGAACCAAAATTTGAGCTGAACCCATTCTGATTCTGTGACATGGTCACAACAGAAGCAATTCCACTTGCTACCACAAGGACAGAGGTTCCCTAAGATAGCAGGATCTCCTGGGGGTTTAAAACCTTTGTGGGATATTTTTCCACAGAGGTCTAGATCACAGTGGTGGGGTCCAGGGGAAGGACCCAGAGCTCTGGGGCAGGGTTGGAAGGGACAGATGCTCAAGAGCTCCTGAAGGTGGAGGTAGTGATCAGACAGTAGCTCACTCTTCTTTCCCAGCAGCAAGAATAAAGAGGCCTGGGGTTTACACTTACCCTTGCTTAATGGAAAATGTAGCTTTTCAAATCTGTGACACACTGGACACAGTCACAGACCGGGACTTTAATGAATTAGTATTCCCGGGCACAATCTATATCATCTCTCATGAGTCAAAAATATATTTGAGGCTGAGGACGATAAACAGGCTAGAAATAATGATGCTCAAAGATATAATGAAAACATAAACACACGGAATTCATCTCCACTGGTCAGAGAACAGAAATCTTCATTTTGATCTTCCCAGTTTCAGAATGAGCAGCCCAGATCCAGGGCACTGAACCAGGATTATGTAACTTCACTCCTAGCTTCTCAGCTCTCTGTCTACAACAGTCAAGTGTTGGCATGTATGTGAAAATTTAACGTGAAGGCTGATCCTGTGATGTTTAATTTTTACCTTTTACTTAACCTCTTAGTGGCTAATGGTCAGTAATTCTTGTCAAGGATGTGAAATCTTAATTTCACTTTCTGGATTAGTTTTAGATACCCAAAATTCTGCTTGGTATAAATAAATATGAATGATACTAACCATCAGCAATGCTGTGCAGTTAGTTGCAGGCAACATTATATAGATTTATATATTTAGTATACATATTTATATGTATGATTTATAAGTGAAATTAGAATATTATAAATTGTTTTTTTTAATTTCAAAAAGTGCTTTAAGCTCAACATATTTCCACCCACATCAATGACAAAGAACTTGTTTATGAGACAGACACAGGTGATATAGTGTAGGCTCAGTGTGAAACTGTAATAACAAAAAAGAATTTTTTTTTCTGGGGGAAAAAAATCGGAATTCCAAGGTGCCCAAGTTCTTTCAGTCTTGCTATAGTTGGGGATTCTCATGTTTGAGAAAAATTAGTAAGTAAAATTATTTTTATTGGAAAGACAGTGGGTACAGATTGAAAGACAATACACAGTATCCTCTCACCTCTCACAGAGAGTATCTGTCATCCATGTTCTCAATACTCAGCCTTCTCCTGCAAGCCTGTGGCTCCTGGCTTCAAAGCTGCAGCCCTCAGCAGGGTTTGTCCCGCCACTGGCAAGCTGGGTCTCTGCCTACGGGTGGAGCGGGGATTATATGGCAGCTTCCTGTTGCACACAGCTTCCCTGAGTCGCAATTGCCAGCCCTGTTGCCTGCTCATCTGTGCACCCTGGAGGGAAGACTTCCAACTTTGTCCACCATCCCACTTCTCCAGGCTCTTAATTACACTTCCTGGGATCCCCTGCATTCTCATCCTCACCTCATTTTGAGGGTCTGCTTCTGGGGGAACCCAACTAACCTAAGACCCTTACAGGGATGAATTGTTTGGTGTCCATTCTTTGCATGCATCCTTCCTTCCCTCTCCTCTCCATTCCTACTTCCTGCATATTTTTAACACTAGTTGTGTTATTCACCCTGGGAGGTGCTAGAAGCCTCCTCTCAAGTAGACTCTACTGAGAGAGACAGGAGTTATAAATGCAGAGTTTAACTTGTGTGAATTCAACTATACACAACATTTTAAAAAGTGAGAGAAGGAAATAATTATTTAAATGGGCTTTCTGTCTGTTCACTAAATGTAGACCCAGCTGGAGTGTGGGGTGGGTCCAGGGAGCTGGAATTTTCTCAGTGGGTTTCAGGTAGTCTGTGTTCCTCCTAGAACATCTCATGTTGAGTGTGACTCTCACATTTAAAGATTCGATCTGGTTCTATTTTTCATGCATGGTGGTCCCTAAATACAAGCAAAATGAGGTGCTTCACTGAAGGAACATAATTTTATCCAATACTGGAAGAAAAACTGGCCCTGATACGTTCATTGAAAAACAGTAGTTCCCTCTGCATTTTGGGGCTTTTTAGGAGATCTTGAAGAATAATTTTTCACTACATAATCTTTCCTGGCTCTCACTTTTCACCCTGATTCTCACAAGATATGACTCCACTCTCATTCCAATGAGACCTGGTTGAGCTTTCTGGAAGAGACACACTGATGGATGAAGAGGTGGAGAGGACTGTTGTGGGCTGGTCAGAGCAGGGAAGAGTTCTCAGAGCAGGTCATACTTGAGTTGCATTCTAAAAGATAAGCAGATGTTGGCCTAATGTTTGGAGGAAGAAAATAAATGCTGCTTTTAAATTTGGCAATAAAATTGTACACTTTGCCTTCCTAGTACCAGACCGCAGACCTTGTGGCTTTCACTTTCAACTACATGGATAATCAGTGCAGTACCATGCGAGCTTTTGGGAAGAGACCACTGAGATTCACTCTGTCTGGTATTTCCTTGTGATTTCTGATGTTTGGACAAAATAACTTAGCAGATTTTTTTTTTTTCCTGGTGGTTTATTTTGTCCCCGGAAGATGTATTAGGTAAAGTCCATGTGGGAGTCAGGATACACTGAGATGAGAGACATGCCTACCATGGAGAACAGAGTAGAATCTGAGAGAGATGGTGGGTGAGATGGCGAGAAGGAAACAAGGTTGGGCGAAAGCCTCTCCAGGCCTCTGCAGGATGTCGGCCAGGTTGACAGCCCACATCTGTCTGTCGGAGCATCCTGTGTCCAAGCCTGACCTGCTTTCTGTCTCTGCTGCTCTTGAGTGTTGGCTGGGAGTTGCCACCATGTGGGATGCATGGCCTCTTAGGGAAGCAATGGTAGACGTCAGAGGGCAGCATTGGGGTTGTGGGTCTGAGCTGCTTCCTGTGTCAGAGACCCGAGAGGTCCACATTCGTGGCTACTGCAATCAGGACTTCCTCACATATGTGGCATGCACTTACCCTAGATGGGACTTGAGTTGGTTCTAGGCAGCACATTTACATGTTTAGCATGGTTAGTGAAGGAGAAAGACTTGCACTGGTTCTATCATTTTGAAAATTTACTTTTAACAATGGATATATCTCAGGCTTATCAGCTTTAGCTGGTTACAAACTCCAGATAAAATTGAATAATCCCATTTTTTATGTGTATTTATCATTATAGGTATTTAATTTGTTTCTGTTTATACCTAATAATATTGATTTTCAACTTACACTGCTCAATTTTTTTTCTTTTAAAATAGACTGAGTTAAGTCTGCATATGGGAATCAATTTAAAGAAAATAGAGAGTACTGAAGTACAGATAGCAGGTGGCCATAGGAAAAATTGTGAAAAACTTTTGCAAACGACTGGAGTTTGGGTAACTCTGACTTAGGTCATCAGAATGTAGAGTGGTTGGGCCATGTTGTCTTGCTTTTCACGGAAAAGTACCTTCACTGCCTCACTGTTTTAAGTTATGCCTTTTCCTTCTGGACGGGGTCACTTGGAGGACTGTCCGGTTTTACAGCGTTTCTGTGATTTTTCACTGGAAAATGCTGTACACGCTGCTACTCAGCCTTTAAACAAATCCCCAGAGGACAAATCCAGCTTGCATTGAGTTCTATGGGGGGTAAAAAGTATTGTCTCTGAACGAAGGTGGATACTTTTTCCTGTCAGAAAAAGACAAATAGACCTGTCTGTATGCTGGCCTTACTGTCTAGAATCCTTAGGGCTGAAATTTACTGCTTTTATGGTCTCATCTGTTCCAGCCTGGCACCCAAATGCACACTCTTCCTAGTTCTTTCAGAGGACTTTTTTTTTTTTCTTTAAAGATCTTTAAGTATTTCAGATCTCTCTGGGTTCTGCAGAGACTGGCTCCATCTGTCTGTATCAGGTGAGGTCCATTTTGCATAGCTACCATCAGTGAAGCTAAGTTATGCTACTGGTAATAAGCAACTCAAGTTTTAGTGGCTTATCAACAACCAAGGCCCATTTCATTTTCATGCTCAATGTCTGTTTCAAGTCAGCAGAGGTGAGAGCGATCTTCTGTATCCTCACAGAGAGAAGATGACTGACTCAGCCTTCACTACCTGGCTGGCCATTGGTTACTGTGGCAGGGCAACAAAAGGACTTGGCTGTTGATTGATTTTCTTTTACAGATATCACCACGAAAGTAACATATATCACTTTTGGTTATATTTCATTGACTAAAGCATGTCTCTGTGTGTGTGTGTGTGTGTGTGTGTGTGTGTGTGTGTGTGTGTGTGTGGTTCTGGGGAATAAAACTAGGCCCTTTATACTGCGCTACATCCATATACCTTTTTAAAATTTTTTATTTTGAGAGAGGGTCTGGCCATGTTGCCCAGGCTGGACTTGAACTTCTGATCTTCTTGCCTCAGCCTTACAGATGTGTACCATCAAGCCCAGGTAAAGCAAGTCTTTTGACCATGTTAGACTTGAAGGAGGTGGAAATACACAACTCCACGGTTTCTCTGATAGGAGGGAACTGGCATCATTGGTGAAGAGCCCTGAATATTGCCATGCTACTGTACCTCACGTGAGAGTCTACCGAGATTTCAGGATCCCTAAGGCTTTCCGAGACAGCCTAGCTACAGTTCACCTGTCTGATATGGTCTGTTTTTTGCCATCACTCTTCTTTTCTGTGATTGCCATCTGATGTTGCGGGTCTTGTTTTAACTGACACTGGACAAGATCCTTTCTTCCCCTCATGCACCATTAAAACAACATTCTTATTTGTAGCAGACTTGTTGGTACAAGGAAAGGAAATTACAACGTATGGGAGAAAATAATCTGAAATTATCAATAGTACATAATAGGTAATTTTCTTTTAATTGATTCTTGAGTCTTGGTGCCTAGAATAAGAGGGGAGATTGAACTACAGGGTGAATGAATAAATAAAAAAGAATATTACAGTAAAAGACACAATGCCATTAATCTCCTTTACAATATTTCCCTTTGTTTCAAACATTTTTTGCCACTTTCTGAAGCAATTCTGGAAATCTTCTTTCATGTCTTTAGAAGGTGTGGTAACAAGAATATGTGAATGCTGTTGCCAAGTACCATCCAATGGAAAGACAGGCTCATAAAAACATGACTGTGTATCCTCTTCCACCTTATTCACTGGACCTGGCACTGTGTGATTCCTGGCTCTTCCCTGAAGTCAAAATCACCTCGAAAGGTAAACATTTTGAATCAGTTCAGGGCATCAAGGCAGCCAGGACAGTGCAATCAAAGACATGAAAGATGACTTCCCGAGCTGCTTCAGCAAGTGGCAAGAATGTTGGAATAAGTGTTCAAAGTGAGGGGAATATTTTGAGGGGCATTCGTGGCAATGTGTCCTTTACTATAGTAATTTTTAAAACTATAAGCACTTACAGTATTTTTGAATCATACTTCCTAGAGCATGGCCCAGAGCAGAGACTCAAGAAATGTTCAGTGAATGAAAAGAGTTCAACATGTTGTCACTGATCATAGATATTTTAAAATCTCTCTCTGCATTATGGACTTTCCTACTGCCAGGCACTCTCTGGCCTCCTGCATGGTGCAGAGACTCCTTTTCCATTCTATACTCCATGGCTTTTGTTTTCCTTTCCAGACTTTTCTCTCACAGCCTCTGAATTTTCCAGCAAAGAGGAATCAAATATATTTTTTTTCTTCTTGTGTAAAAGACAAATTTAGCCCTTGCCGTATTTTACTCGTCCCTTCCACCCTAGAACCTAAACGGCCCCAGTTTCTCTTCTCTGAGGACCCCATCACAGGAAATTTCTAGGTCTTAGAAAGCGAGGTCTGGACCTTCCTCTTCCTGGTCCTATGGGACGTCTCATAGGATGAACTGTCACATATCTTGGAAGGAGAAGTGGTTGCAGCCAGTGCTTATTTTCAGTGTTTCTTGTTTTTCTGTCAAAATATATTTTAATGGGAATCCTTTGGGACAAGATTTTTTTCAGACTAAGTCAAGATATTAATAAATAGTTCATTTCTTTTTATTGCTAACTGATATGCCATCATAGGTTCCACATTTTGCTTATTTATTCACCACTCACTATGTATTTGAGTTCTTTTCTTTTCTTTTTTATTTTTTGGCTCTTGTGAATGATACAATTTTTATTTCTCCTTAGAATTACTGGACTGTATGAGAAGTGTATGTGTTTTTTAACTTTTTAACAATCCATTGATCTGTTTCCCAAAATGACTATCATTTTACATTGATACGAGCAGTGCATGAGGGCTCCAGCTGTTCTGTTTCCTCAACAACACTTGTTATTATCAGTCATTTTATTTTAGCTATTTTGGTGGATTGCTGGGAGTATCGTATTTGGGTTTTACTTGATGTTTCTTTTAGGACCAATGCTGTTGGATATTTATTTATGTGTTTGCTGGCTGTTTGTATGAATGTATACAAAAATGTGCATGTGTATGTAAACACATATTATGAAGGGTATGTTCAAATCTTTCATCTAGTTTGTTTGTCATATTATCAAGTTATTGCTTATAGAGTCTGAGTCAAAGTCCTTTGCAAGATGTCTTGTGTGTGGTATTTTTCTCTGATACTTTATTCTGGCCTGTACTTGCTTGGTTTTTTTTTTTTTTTTTTTTTTGGTGCTGGGGATTGAACTCAGGGCTTTGTCCTTGTGAGGCAGACACTCCAACCACTGAGCTAAATCCCCAGCCCCGTTGCTTAGGGTTTGACATGGTCTTTTCCTGGCATTCTAAGGTAAATGTTTAGATAATCCATTTTAGTCCTTTCTTCTTGTTAAGTGGAATCATTTATAGCTACGTACTTCCCTCCAAACTCTGCTGTAGCATTATCCCATAAATTTTGGTATGTTGTGTTTTCATTAATGATTTCTAATTTTATTTGATTATGGTCAGAGACATTATTCATGGTTTCGATTCTTTTAAGTTTACTGAGACTGTAAAAATAGACTATCTTTTAGAGCGGTTTTAATTTTATAGAAAAATCTAGAAGATAATAGAGTTCTCATACATTCCATATCCAGTTCCCTTTATTAATATTGTATGTTAGTATGATGTAATTGTTACAGTTAATGAATGAATACTGACACAGTATTATTGACTAATGCCCATTATTAGTAAACCAATTAATTTTTACTCGATGTCCTTTTACCACCTCCAAATCCCTTCAAGGAGAGCACATTACATTTAAACATCATGTCTTTCAGGCTCCTCTTGTCTGTGTTACTTTCTCAGACTTTGTTATGATGACTTGAAAGTTTTGAAAAGTACTGGTTAGGTGTATTATAGTTGCTCCTGTATTAGAACTTGTCTGACATTTTTAAAGTGAGAAGGCAGGGCTGTGAGCCACTGAGAAGATGACAGTGATAAAGTGTCAACAGTATACAACATCAACAGTATATGACAGTATATGACATCATTGCAATTTATGACTCTGGATATTGATCCTGGTCAGTGGGCTGAGATAGTTTGTCGGGGCTTACTGTAAAGCTTTTTTTTTTTTTTATACCATAGTATACTCTTTGGAGATAAACCATTATTCAGAGCCCCCACTAAGAACTGGGTGGCAGTTTTTCTGGATATAGAATTCTTGGTTAACATTTTGTTCCTTTCAGCTCTTTGGACGTGCCATTCCAGTATCCTCTAGCTTCCATTGTTTCTGATGGTAAATCAGCAATTTATCTCAGCTTTGTTCCTCTGCATGTAATGTAATTTTCTCTGGCTGCTTTTGAGATTCTCTTGTATTTTGAGTGAACTCTGTAAGTGGGGAAAGTGCTTCCTTTCCTTCAAAAGACCAGTTCCCCCCACCACTAGTAGTAAGGAGTTATGGTGAAAATAGTGAAAATAATGAGGCCCTTAAGTCACATTTACAAGTATCCCCAAGAACAGCGCTAAGTATTAACTGTCACTAAGTGATATTGTGATTTACTTTGACCCCTTAATGACTTCATTGAACTCTGCAGAATATTTAGCAGAAAAACAGGAGAATGCTGGCCATCCTGCATTTACACCTCCAGGATTAATCTTTTTTTTTTCTCTCCTCTCTGCTTTTAGAGAGATTCTATTTGCCTTTTGCAGAAGCTTGCTTGGAATTTCATTTTGGCGTCTGGCTCCTGGGTTCTTCTAAGCCAGGATAGCCTTGATGTATACAGAAGGGCTTCACTGTTGTGTAAAACCTGGGGAACAAAAGTCTGCTATTTCTAGAATAGTCTTGTCAATTCAAACCCACTGTCGTGCTTATCTTGTGTACAACATCTACTGGCTGCTTTATGTCTCTCTATTTCTAGAGACCTTATGAACAACATCATGGGTACATTTTGGTGAAAATAGTGTGAGGAAACAAGAGAATCCTGTTACAATCCAAAGCTGTGATGGTTGTAGATGTAAAGAAAGAGAACTAATTAACTGAGAACTGGCCACCCTTCAGGTGTCATGAGAGACACTTTACGTACTTTGTTTCTTTTTAAATCTTTATAACATGTTCTTCCTACTTCCCAATCTCTATCCTCTGTCTTGATCCTTGTTTATCCTTTGGGTTTCTCACAAGAGAAACAACGCAGTATTTAAACTTGTGTGTTTGATTTATTTCACTTAACATTCTGGTCTCAACATGTTTAAATGGGAAGGAGAACAAGGGAGTGGGAAGGGTAAAGGGAAGGAAGGAAAAAGATTAAAAAGAAGAATGGGAGGGGAAAAATGGAAACAAAGCTTTTGTAAATGGGGAAGGGAAGAAGAGTTGAAAGGAGAAGGAAATGGAAAAAAGAAAAATTAAGACATATTATGTACAGATACAAATTCCCTGTGATTAATGTGATCATATATGACAAATATGTAATAATAAATATAAATTAAAAAATCTTTACAACAATCCTTCAGTGTAAGTACTAATATATGAACTTTATATTATATTACTCGGGAGAAATGAATTTTTTCTTCACTCTTTTCTATTCAAGTGACTTTAGCTTCTTAGCTAAGGTCATGCATGGCAATACAGAGAGGAATCTCAAGGTTTGGGCCCCAAGTGTCTGTTGTTCCTCTGGCCATAGTTTTGTTGGGCAGTGGTCATGTGACCCAATTTGATCACATCAAAGTCTTTTGTCTCAACTGCTGAAAGAGGAAAATTTTTTTTCCGCTATATTTGAGTACTGGACAATAATGTTATTTGTATTCTGTAGGCTATTTTATCACCATACCAAGCCTGGGGAAGAAAACATGTCTAAGGTCACAGGGAGATGGAACAAATTGGGTCTGGGTGAAACTGTTTAACTTCTAAATTAACTCATATTTAAAATTAGGTATATTAATACTTTTTAGTTATATTGGACAAGAAATTATCCTTTTGTTTAAGTCAGTATGGGCAGGATTTTCTGTTTCTTGTGACTGAAGTAACCCTGACTGATATAACTTTCTCTCTCCTTCCTCCATTGAACCTATCTCAGTAAATCCTTCTTTGGAAAAGGAATTAGTTGAAATTAACAAGATATGCTTTGATTCTTTAATTTGATGGTTTAAGCACCAAGTGTTCTCTTATCAGTAGACTTGTCTTCTCTCTGGGCCTTTTCTGTTTGGAGGAATAAATTAGTTCCCCATAAGTGTATTAAAATATATTTCTCTTGGACCGTTTTGGTACAAAATTCCTGATTCTAGAAAATCCTTATTTCAGGTTAAGTGTAAAGTAGTATAACATTTAATAGAAGGTAATAACTTGAGTTTTGAAGTCAGACATATACATATATTTGAAAACTGGTTCTATGACTTATGAGTTAGATAACCAAAAGTAAATTTTTCACACTTGCATTTTAATATTCTTTTACAGAGAGGTATGCGATTGATAAGTTGGTTGCAGGAATTAAATGACATAACACACATGGTGCTGTACATATAAACACTCAGTCATAAAAAATAATCACACCGTTATTTATTACTCCTTCCATATGGCATCTTTATATTAAAATACAATATCCAAAGATGGGTTTGGTGAAAAACAGTCCTGCACAATGTCTTCACTGAAGAATTTCATAGTCAAATATCTTCAGGAAATGTTTTCTAGGCACATTAGCATATTAAAAGCTCTAAAATCAAATTTGCTTAAGTGTGTCGAGTCAACATCCAAAATATGTTTGGCTACACACACATTTTTCTTTCAGAGGTATATACCGATGACATATGTTAACAAGAAAAGAGTTGAAATCTTTAAATTGTGGTTCCAGGAGTCCATCAATTCGTGGAAGGTATGGAAAGGACGATTTCTTTTTGCTGGTTAGGTCTTCACAGGTGTGAGCTCCTATTAACTTCTCATAGAAAATCTGACTTTATCCAGATTTTAGATTAGATGAGACATTGTGGAACTATGGCTGTTGTCTGGTATCTGTTTTTGTAGGCAAAACTTTACTAGCATGTACATTCATTTCTGCACTTTTCATAGAGGCTTTAATACTACAGTGCATAGTGGCAAAGACTGTCTGGTCCAAAAAGCCTGAAATATTCATTCTTTGACTCTTTACAAAAAAGTTTGTTGGTCCTGACAACAAATTTACATCTGTAAGAGCTACCTGAAGAGATCTTCTTCACTGAAGTGGATAAAGTGCATTTAAAAAAAAACTTCATTTTAGTAAGTTCTTGTTTTTCTAGTTCATAAATGAGATGCTATCTCTTTATATTAATAATCCTGACTTTAGGAAAGACGCAAAAGAATGCAGCCATTTAACTCAAAGGAAGTGAAAGGGAAACTCCCTGAGAAGACGGCAATTTGTATCTCATAGAAACTGAGTTGCCCTTTAGCGACTTGGCCCTAAATCTGATCACACAGCAGTTCTCACAGGAACAGCACAGTTGCTCCACTTTCTTAGGAAGTTTCCTTGAGTTCTCTCCCTGTGGTACCAAGTTGTCCTGTAGAATAAATGACATTATTTTAAGATGTATATTTCATGATGGTTTCTAAGTTTCATGGTACAGTTGTCCTGCCTTATTTGTGGTTTTCCTTTCTTCAGTTTTGTTTACCCACAATCAACTGTGGTCTGAAAATATTAAAAGGAAATTTACAGCAATAAGAAATTTGTCAGTTTTAAATAAACGTGATTCTAGTATATTGTTAATTGTTCTATTTTTTATTAGTTACTGTTGTTAATCTCTTAAGAAACCTAGTTTATAAAACAAACTCTGTCATAGGCACTTATGTGTAGGAGAAAGTGGCATCTGTAAGGGTCAGTACTAGCCATGGTTTTATGCATCTGCTCCAGGGCTTGCAATATATGGAGGGGCCACCGGAGTTCCTGCTGAATTACTTTGAGAGTAGCTCAGCCACTGAGGGAAAATAAACAGAGAGAGGTTCATTACCGAAGTGGGAAGTGGTTAGAAACAGCCCATTTCAGACCCTGTGGGTTTGGACACATGGCTGGTACCACACCAGTGCCTCTTGGGGAAAAGAGTGGGGCTTCTGCAGTGAGGCACAAAGTTTCTGACTTTTGTCATGTCATAAGGACTTCAAAGTGCATCATATAAGTATCTGGCTAAAATTTTTCTCTTCCAGTTTTTGGAAGACATAAAGAAACTGTGCCTTGTCATACACACTAGGAATCTTTGGTTTCACAGTAGACTTATCTGGGGTGGCAGAAGTTAATTTTGACCTCTGCTCTTTAGTCTCCATCCACCCACTCATACAACAGTGAACCGAAAGCCTTCCATACTGTGCTCTGAGTGTAGCAGAGTGAAGAGGTGAGGAAATTGACAAGATCCTTGCCCTATTGGAGACTGAAAGTCTGAGGTGTGCAACATATGATTTTAAAAGTCTTCAGATGACTCCATGACCGCTGTCTGTGGTGCATGCTCTGTGTTTGTGAAAGGTCACAGTGGTAGGTTATGGGAGGGGCACTTAGATACTGAGGTGATCTGGGTGTGAGAACTCTACCTGACTCTGGAAGAAGAGATGGAAGCAGGTCTGCCTGAGAGAGGAGGAGGCATTTCAGATCAAGGGAGCCACAGGGGGGAAGGCTTTTCATGTGGTGGCTTGCTGCATTGTGGAAAAAGCTCTCATCTCAGATCCTGAGTTCTGATCTTGACCCATTCTTGAGTTAGTTGATTTTCAAGTGGGTTTACCATTCCTGACCCTAAACCTTCCATCTCCTAAATGAGAACTTCAACATGAGTGCTTAAAAAAAAGCCATGGGAAATTTGCTAACATTTCGATCAGAATCAGTGGGACAAAAATAGTAACATCAGCTCATTTGCTAAAATCTTGGATAAAGAAGCCAGATCAACACTTAGTGACCATCAAGCATATTTGGAAACAGCTATTCATAAAGGAGTGGGTTGGGTAGAACCCAAATAGAATTTGAATTCAAGTTCTACTGCATGTTTTTCTAATTTCAGTCAAATATGACAAGTCTGAGGTAACATTACTTCCATCTGTACTATTGCCTGGAAGAAAATGATATTTGTGTAATTTATTGCAAGTTAAAAAATAAAAGTAAAGCAGGATAAAGTTCTTTTATTAAACAATCTGCCCCTAATCTAACTGTACTAATTAAGTCTCCATGGATAAATATATTCACAAATAGTCATATTTTATCAAAGTCAAATACAGGACATATTTTTGTGTTTGTGCACTAACAAACCTGAGTTTGTTAGTATTATTATTATTATATATTTATATATAATATATATAATATATATTTATATATAATATATATAATATATTTTATATAATATAGTTTATTATTATATATTTTTATTTATCTTATTTAATAAAGTAAGATCTGTACCATACCCTTTAAATTAGGATTCTATCCATTAATAAATGTTTAATAAAATTGTAAAGATGGAATATTATTTGAAGAAGAAATACATCCTCAATAATTCCAGTTGAATCCTGCTTTGTGAAATGCAAATTTTATAAATTCCAATCCATCAAATAGACATTTTACTATAAAAGGTTTTCATGGAAATAATAGCTGTCAACTATCAATTAATGCACACAGTCCCATTTTCCTTAAGTACTGTATTGAACTTTAATGAAAGGTTACTTATTCTATCAAATTGCTTTATACTTTGCAAGATTAAACTTAACCAAAAATTAACATCAGTATTCCATGAAGAAAGCATGCAAACAAAACTCACCTAAATGACAGGGGAGACTAAATGTTTTTGTTGTATGTGGAGAAATAGGCTTCCACTCACATTTAAAAAATGCAAAGAATTCGTTTTTTAAAGCAATGCTATCAGAAAATTTAACCCATTCTGAACAACATATCTCTTCTGTGTTTCCTTGACTTCTTACCTTGAGCCGTGCACAAGGTGCGACCATCATTTTTACATGTGTCAGTAGAGCAAAAGCTTAACTCAGCCCCTGCCCACCAGGGTGGGATACAGAAGCAAGATCAGGGGCTCAGACCCAAATCTCCAGGGGAGGGTCCTGTTCTGTCATTCACTGGAAGCACAACTGTGACCCAGTTGCTCAGCCTTCTAGCCTTAAATTCCACATCTTTAAATGGAGAACAATAGACGTATCTCTTGGATCGCTCTGGACAATAAGGAGAAAGGTGCATAAATGCAGGAAAACAGGAGGTGCCCAGTGAACAGTGGCCCTGCCTGTGGTGCCAGAATTGGCGAGGGGGAGGGAAGGATATCAGTGTCCTCACACAGAAAGTCACCGCCCACCTGAACTGGAGGTGCACTGGGAGTGACGGTCTTGGTGGATTTTCACAGCGTTGTAAAACAACCCTTACTCAGAGCTTCTAAAATTAATAGCCGACACATGTGAGAATGCAGAGTCAGCGACAGGAATGCTGGTGATCCAGGCATGCTTTGTCTATGCCCTTTGAAAACTCCTTAAACAGCAGGTTAATTCCCCAAGTATGTGCATGTCCATGTGAAATGGCATTGAGTGATGCTAAATAAGTATTGTAAATAGAGTAGGGTCAGGAGACTTGGGTTGTTGCCTTGCTTTAGCACTAACTGAAGACATGTCCTTGGGTAACCCTGCTTCCTTCTAGATACAGTGTCCTCCTCTGTTGGGTGTGCACGGGCAGGTGTGAGTGGGCAGGTGTAAATACCAGGATATGGCAAGAGGAGAGCACCATCCCTTCCTCGGGCACATGGTCTCTTCAGGTCCAGCTGGCTGTTGCCTTGCAGGAATCTGGACCTAGTACTGCCAGATTCGGAAGAAAAATCAGAAATCCAGATTTGGCGAAGAATTAAAAATGATCATTTTAAACACTGTTCTTTTCAAAGAAACCACACGAACTGGAGGATTTGATGTGCAGGGCTGCCGTTTAGAACACGGAGCAACATCTTTTCTGAAAGCCCTCTCCAGACCTGCAGTTTCATAATTTTAGGAATGTCTTTTTTTTTTTTTTTTGGTCTGATTCTCCTATAATCTTGAAAAAATAATTTATAAAACCCAAATAGACTTTGGCATGAACTCAACTTAAATTGACTGCTTTCTATCATGAATTAATATTAACCAGAGCTTGTCAGATACTAAATATTTGTTTTGGGAATACACACAACCTCCACTTTGATCTGGGCTGAGCTCTAATCTTTGGCCTGTCATTTGCAGTGGATAAATCATGCTCTCTTGCACAGATAGATGCCAGGGTGGCTGTATACAAATGGGACAATGTAAAAACAACAAACAAACAAAAAAACCAAATGAGACAATGTGTCGATGAACACCCGAGTTTGGGTTACATCTACTATAAACATCGACATTCCTTTGCAATGAGCCCATTTGCTGGTTAAGCAGTTACATCTTTGGAAGGCTTGATGCTTCTGTGCTCAATCAGAGCCTAATGATTTCAGATGTTTGCAAGTAATGAGCCATTAGATTAATTGGTGGAAGACCATAAGAAGGGTTTAAGAATTGGATCAGAACCACAGACAAGCTAACGCCTGTAGAAACAGCAATCACCAAAGGGAAAAGAGAAAGAAATTGAATTAATGATTTAATTCACTGCTCATCATCTTTCCTCCATACACTTTCTTTCTCAGTAAAATATGAGCTTTGACCAGTGTTTTAAGTTCAGCAAACACAGAAAGGGAAGAGAAAGTCAAAAGAAAAAAAAAGAAGGAAAGATTATTGTTTCATATTCTTCTACTTAAGGCTTGATCTTCTGAAGGTGGGATTTCCGTTGGTACCAAAGAGTGACATTATTTCTCAGTGTTTGCCTGAGTCTCTGTCTCTGGGCTTTCTTCCTAAGCTCCTGTGTTTTATTAATTATGTAATATATCGGCCGTCTTAGAAAAATGACGAATAGTATTTCAGAAACATGGAAATAAATAAGCCAGGCTTCAATATATGATTATGTAGGCTTGATATAAACCCCAGGGTAGCCATCTTTTAAGAAGCGTGTGTAAGGAGTTTAACACCAGTCCGTTGCTACAGTACTTAAAGTCTGGCAGCACTGTGACTTATCACCTGGCAGTGGATGGTGCTTTAGATGAATTTGCAATTTGAAAAGTTAAATTAACTCTGAAATATATTATTTGTTGTCTGTTTTCCACTCAGGAAAAGATCCTCATGTAAACAACCTCTCTCTCACTGGCTGATGTAAAGAGTTATTCTGGTGTGAGCTAAGCTCAGATACTTGCTAAATTTATGGAGATTGTTATTTTTCATAAAACAGAAAGTCAATTTTTAGAAAAGGACGCCACCACTATGGAAAGATATTTTTGAAGAGAATTCTGGTGCTTTCTCCGTAGTTTGTGTTGCTATCTGCTATTTTGTTAAGCATTGATTTGCTTTTATGTTCATTTTCAGTCTCTCCATTAGAATGTAGGCTCCAGGAGGAGACGTGGTTATTTAGTTCATGACTCTTGCCCTCCACTGAATGTGAGATCCTGGCACGCAGCAGCTGCTCAATAAACATCTGTTTGAGTGAATGCAGAAATGAATGTTTCTTGTCAAGAGAGAATAACTTTGGAATTCACTGTTGTCCTGGAGGAATATTAATAGCTCCAGGCCGTGACCTTACTGCTCCGTGGACAAGGTCATTTATTTGTTTTGTCAACCAATTTTTATTGAGGACCTGCTTTGTACCAGACCTTGTGATAAACCTCGTAGGTTACATAGTTAGCAATGCCCAGTTTCCTAAGCTCAAAACTTACCTTCTTATGAGTTCAATTTAGTGAAAAATTTGGTTACTATTTTAAAGAAAAAATATGCAGCCATGAAAATATGTGAGATGTAAGCCTCATCTTGCTTGAGGAGACTGGGAAGGGTTCCCTGGGGAAGTAATATTCAACTTGAAACTTCAGGATAAGCAGGGGTTGGGGCAGAGGGAAAGGACATGTAAAGGGTCTGACGTAGGAGCAGCTTCATGTTTGAAACAAAACAGGCAGCCTATCTGCAGCACAAAGAGTGGAGAGGAGAAGGAGAGACATGGGATAGGAGAGAAAACTTTGGATAAAATTATTAGGTGTGTGAAGGCCAATTTCTCTATTTATCCTGAGAGAAATGAGATGCATTCAAAGTGTTCCAAAGAAAGCAGTAATCCAATTTCAGTTTTTAAAATTTTATTCAAACAAAAATGTTTTGAAATGGTGAGAGGAGTCCATCTTTAGCTTCTCCTGGATTTTACTATAAGAAGGAAACTTGTTGATATTCTTGAACTAGGGTAAAATAAAGAGCGAATGGTTAGAGACAAAAGGCCTTAACTCACATTGGCCATGCATTAATCCAGTTTTATTCCAGGGACATTTTTGAGCCTTTTTCTTCTTCTTTTTCCTTTTCTTTCAATGCTGGGCTTCAAACCTCGGTCCTTGTGCATGCTAGACAAGTGCTCTAACACTGAGCAATATCCCCAAATCCCTAGCTTACTTCTAAAAGTGATGTAAACCAGAGATGTTATGAAATTGATAGATTTTGTTTGGAATTAAATAAGAAATTGCTAAGGCGCTGGGTGTTCCAAATATTTTCACCCTTTGCTAAATTTGTTTGGATCATTACTATCAATTCAAAAGTTTATTGGATCCATTCTCCATTCGTACAAAAAACATATCACAAGCCCCTCACATGTCATGCCTTAGTTGCCAAGGCCGTGAGTGACATGAGATGTTCTTTATCGGCCACGTTGGTGGTGTTCCATGAGTGTGTGGTGATGGCTGATTGACGGTAGGAGGTTCCTAGTCAACAGTGGATACATATGGAACACAGCCTTGTCCTTATTATAAGAAATAAAGAGAAGGAAAGTGCTCTGTGGAAGATTGACTGTACTGGAGGAAATTAGAAGAGAGACCAGTGAGGAGATAATATTTGATTTTGGTTTTGAAAGATTGTACTATAAACAAAAGCCAGCATGGAGAATGGTCAAAATGTTAGTCATTTTGTAACTTAAAAGCATAGAAACAATATTTTTATTTAAATAGACTTTAAAAACTTAGCTGTAAATTACAAGAACTCTGAAAGCATGGTTTGATGTGCTGATTTTAGTTTTTCCCTAATACGTATTTTAAAAAATGAACACATTAAATAGATTTCCTATCTTATGCCATGTTCCCCCTTCCTCTTTTCTAACAGAACCCCCAGGAGCTTGGTTATTTACCTTTATTCCATGCAATCAAGTGCCTCAAGGAAAGATGACCCCATTTCCAGTTCATTAGTCTAAGACAGTTATCAAAATCTTCCTCTCTCCAGTGACTGGTTCAGTGGAGACCAACGGACCCAGCTCTGGCCAATGAGGAGTAAGGAGAGAGCTACTGGGCAATTTTGGGGAAAGATTTCTTCCTCTTACAGAGATACCAGAAGAGGTTATTTCTGTATCCCTAAACCTACTGAAACTCCTTCCACCATGAACAGAGTCAACCTGCAGGGTACCATGAAGAATGGCAGGATCCATGGAAAGATACATGGGAAGAATGCCGATGAATTACCCACAGAACAGACCCACATTCTTACCAGACTGGGGTTTGCTCTACTTTTGGAGCTCTTACTGTATCAGAGCACTGTAAAAGGTTGAGTAGTACATATATTAAGTTGAATGGGCAAGGAAACCAAGCATGTCACCTAGGTACTTACATAACAAGAGGGAAAGCAAATTTCCACCAATTTTTATTAAGTTCAAAATATAATAGTAATAGCATTTAATTGTTTTTGTAGTACAGGTCTGCTAATGAGAAGGATAGGATTCACTCCTTTTTAGTATTCCCTGGCACTAACTTGTTTACACATACTCGTCTGTTGGAACCATTCTTGATTGGCAGACCATACACTCATAAGCCATGGGCCAGGTTTGACTTGTGGGCTATAGTTTGCTAATCCCTATTGTAAGGCAATTTTTATTTTAAAATTGTTATTGCTTGAAAATGATTCCCAGACAAGGGCTGAGGATGTAGATCAGTGGTAAAGTACTTGCCTAGCATGCACAAGGCTCTGGGTTCAATCCCCAGCACCAGAAACAAACAAATAAAAAAACCCAAATGATAATCTTTATTATTCATAGCTGTGATCTTCCTAATTAATACACAAAAAACATTAAAATAAAAATTTCTCTATGCGTCATCCCAAAGCATCTTATATCCTTGAAAGAGATGATTAGCAAATTTGGAGAAATAATAGCATTTATTAAGCACTTACTATATGCCCAGTGTTGGAGTCTAAATATTTTATATGCATGAACTAATTTAATCCTTACACAACCCACCAGGTAGGTAGTATTTTCCATTTTGTGGATGAGGATATTGTGTCACAGAGCATTCTCTGCCAAATCGAGGTTGGTAGGTGAAAATCTCTACCACTGTGAAGCTCAGCTCTTGTCTTTCTTCCGTATTTACGTGCAAATGAAGCATCCACATAAACCTGTTTCTGATTCCAACTTCCTCAACTAACTGGCACTTTGCTGGGAAGTCAGATATGGAAACAGATGATGCAGCTTTTAAAAAAATTATCATTACATTTCTTTATGGTTAAAGAGCATCTGGAGCAATTTAAGAAGTTAGAAGGGGAATAAGATGTTTTACAACATAATGTGCCCCAGGGTTGCCATCGAGTGGGAAATGTGTTAGTTGAATAATGGCCCTGCACATTCCTCTTTTGGTATGCTTTATTCAGATCTCCACAACTTCAGTGTAGTGAGGCTCACTCTTTATTTATTTAGTTTTTTAAAAAAGTTTTCTTTAATTTCAGTATTTTGGGGCAGACAGTAGCACTCCCTATAATAATTCACACTAACAATGGAGAAGTCATGGGAAAATGGGAAAGAAGAAAAATAAAAATGTGAATCATGTAAAAGCCAAAAAAAAAGACGGTATTAAATAAACCCCTATAATTATGCATTGCTAAAGAGAAGTCGACCCCAAATGGTTCAGTAATCTCATCACTTGAGGCTGGCGAGCCTCACTAATAATCATTGCAACTGTCTCCATGTCTCCTTGTACCCAGAGAAAAAACGTGCAAACACGATCAGCCATTTCTTGTCTAAATACAGAACAAAATGGAATGGCTCACCTCAAGGTTTGCTACTGAGCCCTAGTATAGAGAATTTTATTTTATTTTATTTTATTTTTTTAAATTTTATTTTAATGGTACATTTTAGATGTACATATTGATAACATTTATCATAGGGAATTTGTACCTGTATGTGATATATCTCGTTGCTTCTTTTTTTCCCATTCCCCTCCCCTCACCCCCTCCTCCCTCCCTATTTACAAAAGCTTTGTTTCCATTTTTTCCTTCCATTTCTTATTTCTCTTGACCCTCTGTTCCTTTCCCCTTCCCTTGTTCCCTATTTTAATTTATCGTCTTCCCCTTCCTTTAAGAGGTTAAACAATGAGGAAATAAAAAAAAATTATGAATGTTGTCTTTCTAACTAGAATATACATTTCATCCTGACCTCCCCCAATGATAGTCCCATCTGAAATGAACCCAGAGAATTAATGCTTCCATAATTAACCAAATTTAAAGACAATAATTAGTAAACAACTTTATCATCCTTAAACCTGTAGGGCTGCCATTAACATTTCTATAGTTTCCAATTACATTATAAATCAAAAGTAATACAAAAAGACAATGTAATAATGAAAATGCAAAGGCTGCATCGAAAATACAGATACCATACAAGCCTTTCCCTCCCTCTTCCATCCTTCTGAATTTATTTTATTTTCTCAAGCAACATAGCCACAAACTTACCATCCATTTAATAAATATCCTCTTTACCTTAGAAAAGAATTCTTATTAGTTGAGCCAAGAAATAGCATAGAGTATAAGGTTTATTTGTTTATTTTTTTCTACACCTGTCCTGCCTTTTCTAGAATTTACAAAACAACAAATTTTGTGGACAGGGAAAAATGGACTGAAAGAACATTATGCAAAACAGATGTAAAGCAGTCTTTATAATATTGCTTGCTACTATTGATACTTTATTTCTGTCTTTCCTGCCTGTCAAGGCAATCCACAGAATTCTGCCCTGGGCTCATAGCTTTATGTTTCCTCTCAATTATGGTTGTTCTCAAACATACCTACAGGGATGTAGAGAGAAAAATAAGTCAGATTTTTAAAAGATGATGTTTTATCTGTTGAGGTGTGTTAAATTGCAGAACTCTTTGAGCATATTCTATTTTCTTGGTCCTTCAAGAAATCATCTGTGCTCTGCTTCCTGGGTAATACAGCCCATTTCACTGGGAAGAGAGGGGCCCTGTTCAGTTGCATGTGCATGCACTTCTGGACTGCATATATGTTTGTACGTTACCCACTCAATTGCAGGGCTCCCTACGACTTCCTACACAAAGCAAAGCAAACCTACGAAAAGGTTTCATCCCCAGCTGCCCAAATGCTTGTTCAAGGATGTTATTTAAATTAAATCGTATGGACCATGAAGATTTTAAAGTCTATTTAAGGTTTTCAAGAATGCTTTGCATCTCAATCACTCATATTCTAGCATGAGAAGTCCCAGCCATTCCTAGACTGTCATCTAGGGTTTTTTTTTTTTTTTTTTTTTTTTAAATGCCACTCTCCCTGTTTACTCAAGGGATGGACTCACTTTGTAGTTTCAGAATTGTTTTTACCAAATCCCTTGTTCAAGTAGTTACTGTTGTTGGTCATTTTCCTGTTACTGTAAAAAAATACATATGGTACAGTGCTACCTTGGTTCCCCGACTCAATTCTCTCCACCATTCTGCTTGCAAACCCAATTGGACGAGAACCAAGTGAAATTTCTCCATAAAATCAATGGTCACTGAATCTGACCATTGAATTTGATTTGGTTCTCTCCCATCTCAGTTGTGACCAGAATTGTGGAAAGAATTAAGTTCATGAACTGAGGTACCACTGTAACTAACTTATAAAGAAAAAGGTTTATTTTGGCTTACAGTTTTAGGGGTTTCAGTTCATGGTCAGTGTGCCGTTACTTTTGGGCCTCTGATGAGCCAGCGCATCACGGTGGAGATTGTGTGGCAGAGCATAGCTGCTCACCTCTTGGCTGGGAAATTAAAAAATAGGAAGAGCAAGGGACATTGGTCCCACTCTTCCCCTCAAGGGCGTGACTTCCATGACCTGAAGACCCACTACAAGGTCCCACCTCCTAAGATTCTGCTATCTACCAGTAGCACCACTGGCTGGGAAATGAGCCTTTAACTTAGAAGCTTGTGGGGAGTCCATGTTTGAGCCTCAGTGTATACATATCAAGTACCTCCGTGTCCCAGATACTCTTCTGGGAACTGGGGATCAATGAGGTCCAATACTAATAGGGCTCTGTGAAACTTGGGTTTTAGTGGGAGTTGGTGGGAACAGAAACATGCAAAAGCTGGTTCAAGTGGAAGGCATTTTAATGAAGGAAATGATAATTGCCCATGTCAATTCCTCAGATATCTGGGGTTAGACTCTAGTCTGTTGGTTTAAAACCACTATTTTATACCCTGAGGCCACGTTACTCTTGAGTGTCTATCTCTTTTTCCTTTGTGTCTGATTTTTGTCTGAAGACTAGCCTTAAAAATTTGGTACCGAATATTTGTACATCTTTACAGTGTACTTTATGATAATTTAATACATGTCTGCAATGTGTGATGATTGAATCAGAGTAATTTGCACTTCCATCTCTTCAGATGCTTTTCTGTGTGTTAGGAGCTTTCCTGCTATTCCATTTATTTTGAAATATACCTTAGATTGTTACAGGCAAGTTGTCCTTTAATAGAAAAATCAGTTACCCTTCTATAGAAAACCAGTCCAATATTTTAAATCCTTTGATCAAATATAGACCTGGCAGAAAATGCCTACCTGACCTTGACTTGCTCTGATCCTGCAGTTCCTGGCTCAGTGTCATATGACTCTTAGGTGACATACTCGAGAAAAAATCATGTGGTCACTGCTTAGTTGCTGGGTCTGCTGCTCCTGGGCTGGGAGTCCATTACTGGTTCAGTGTGACTATGGAGTCAGAGACTCACCAGAAACCTGGCTGCTGGGGCTTCTCTTCTGTACCTTTGCCAGAGGCAGAAGGTATGAGAGTGTGTGCAGGGAAGGCGGCTGGGTGTGCAGTACTCCTGGGTGTGTCTATGGACAGAGTGATTGCTCATCTGTAGATCTGAATACATTGGAAAGATCACACTCCCTTTTCTCCTTTCATCATAGTTGTGTAGGTAGCTATTTTATACGCAACACGTGGGAAACACACATTCTGAGATTCTGGCTCCCTGATTTCCAGAAAAAGTGATATAAATAGGATAGTTGATCTTTTGAAAATTAAATTCCCCATATTACAAAGGTAATACATGCTCCTTGTAGAAATTTGGAAAATACAGAAAGTCATGAAGAAAAAAATAAAAATCTCTTACAATCTCCTTTCATCAATATTATATGTCCACACCTCTGTGTACAAGCAAATATGGGACTTTACTCAACGTGTTTCTTAAAGAAAAGTATCTGTTCAAAAAATGTCCATTATGTGAGTCCATCATTAAGTAAATGTAAAAAGTAAGAAATGAAAATTTCCCCAGAAATTCCCACTCTTCAGAGATAAGCACTGATTATAGCTTGGTGTGTATCTTTCAGATTTGAAGATATGTGTGTATAAATATATATATTTTGTATACAAATATAAATTCAGGTTATTTTTTCATATCTTTGTGAACATTAGCCAAATAGTCTGAAGGGACTGACCATAACTCACTTGAAATTCTCTTGCAGCAGACATTTGCAGTGTTCCTAGGTTTTTCTTTATAATTATAAATCAGTTCTGCTCAGGGTTTTTTTTTTTTTTTTTTTTTTCCATTTTTTTGAGACAGAATCTTGCTTTGCAGTCCAGGCTGGCTTCAAGCTCCTGGCAATCTTCCTGCCTCAGCCTCCTGAGTACTACAGTTACAGGCATGCACCACAATGTGTGGTGGCCTAAATATTTCCTTAAGATACACTGTTATGTCTGAGACCAAAAAAAAAGTGTCATTTTCAGCCAAATAGAGTGACCATATAGAGTAATTGAATATCCAAGATATATACAAAAATCACACAAAATAAACCGAAGAAAGACTCAATACTAGGAAGTTCTATGGGAGAATTGGAATTGAGAATGCAAGAGGCAGTACCTGAAGACAAGAAAGACAAAAAAAGGAAACCCCGAATTTCTTTCTAAAGGGACATCTGAAAATGCAAAGGTGGAAGCTGATGGCAGAAGAGGCTCTTCTTTTACCAGGTACAGAAACATCATTGAGGAAGGCATAGACCTTACGGCTTCCGGGGGCAGAGGTGGATTTCCCTGCATTATTCATTGCTGCCAGCCTGTCCCAGCACCTGCAGAAGTGTGGTTCTGGGGAAGAGCTGGTACTATGTGTTATGTTTACACTGGGGCATAGCATAGATCATGCCCTGAAGATCAAAGATCAATGTTTTTTGAAGAGCGGATGGAATCTGCTTTGTGAAAACTCCAAACACATAAATTCTAATTTAAACAAAAACATACCTGTTTGGAAAGAGTGTTATAAAGGGGTTGTTCGGTTTGGGGCATATTAACTGCAGTATTCTTTCAGATGGGCAGATTTTTAACACATCCGGAAAGGGATTTGACTTTTAAATCGCTTGGACTGGGTCTATTGCATGTACTTTCAAGTATACCACCTGGGGGGGGGGTCATGTATAGGCACAAATACTTTCTCTGTAAGAAAAACAGAGGGTAAAATTTTTATACGGTTGTATCTTTTTGCCATCTAGTTTGTATTTTTTACTTGACTTATCTTAAAACCAGTGGGAAAGCTGTAATCAGAAATAGGTCCAAATCAACTGTCCTACTTTGAGTCTCAGCTTTTGATTAAAAGCTGAGCAAAGTCTACTCAACAAAGGTCTTGAAAACAATATTATTTGTTTTTTTCCATCCATCACTCCTGTTCGTCTGTACTTACCTGAGCAGAATTATTGTAAGCATATTGAATCTTACTTCCTGAGTCTCTATTCATTATAGCAAGCTCCAGAAAATAATATAAAAGAAATATTAAAGTGAGAAAAGAAAGGCTAAAAAAAAAGTCCTCCTTATTAAGAAATCTTTTTTAGCCAGTAGGGCTCCAAAAGAATCCAGGGACATCAATAGTTCCTGAACTGCAAAAATAATTCCTAGTTTTGTGAATTCTAAAAATCTCTGAAGTGCAATATGGATCCCAAATACACTGATAGGATTAGAAATAGCATTTCCAATAAAAAATGAATAACAGAGTAGAACATGAAATAATGTATTTCTCTTTGAAACCGTGAAAGTATGCCTTATTTGTCTGGAAATGTGTATGTGAAATTTAAACAACCCCTGAAGACATATATCTAATTTTTTTTTAAGTTGGCTCTCACTTGAAATTCCACTCTCTCAAAAGTTTGTGCTTCCAGCGCCCAACTTCACTCCCTGCCTTTCTCCTGTTTCCCTCAATTTCCTTCTCTTTATGACCCTTTTCGGTTGCACCCCTTGATTTATGGTCATTTGTGTGATTGCACAGCTTTGCTTTATGGCAGTTTATGTCATCTTGGTCTTGTCATAAATGACTACCATAAAGTGAGGTAAAATATCATAAAACATTAGTGAGTCCCTGATCCTCAAGGTTCTTCAGAATAAGCCTTGACAGGTACCAACCATAGAAAAACAGATTTGGCCGTTTGAAAGGTGCAGCATTTATAAAATTAAAAAAAAAAGTACAAGTCACTAAGTCTTGCTAAATTCTTCCTGTGTTCCAGTCACTGGGTTAAGCTCATTGCATGATATGTATTCTTCTTTACTTCCCTATATAGCAAAAACTATGCTCAACCCTATCGTACAGATGAAGAAACTGAGGCACAGAGATGTTCAGCACAGCCAGTGAGTGGCAGGACTTTGTACACTGCTCACTCTTACTTGGAATCCGTACTTGGTCCCTGTGTGTTGTGCATGCTGCGATGCCCCCTCTTCTACTAATGGGTCAAGTGGATGGAAATGTGGAGTTTAGCATTTGGTAGACAGTTTCCATCTTGTCACTTGCACACCTCTCTTCCTCTCGTCTTCTAAGCTCACAAGCCCCTCCGACTTGCCCTGGAATAATCTCACTGTACTGCATGCGCTTCGTGACCCCAGCACTCTCTCTAGTCCCCCAATTATTTGCCAAACCATTTCCTTCCCTGTTCACTCAGGTCGCTCCTGACCTTGTCCCACAGTGGCTTGGCTTTGCTGATGCTTCCTCAAACCAGAAACCTAGTGCTATCTTTCATTCTCCTGTTCCTACCTACCAAGTCCTGCCTTGGTCATTCCAAGAGGCACCTGATGCCACTTACACTCCTTTGTTGTACCTTCCAGAGGGTGGGTACTTACTTTCCTGAGGGTGGGCATTGCGAGATGGGGTCGTCTCTTCTGCACTGCTAAGGACTGCTTTCTGCAGATCCCCAACCACCTCTCTTCCGTGTCCTACCATAACAGAAGCATTCAGAAAACATAAACTCGGCGGGGGGGGTGTGTGGCTCTTAGCTCCTACTTGCCACTGCCATCCATCACTTCTTTTTGTACTTTCTCTGACTCCTGCCTGCTCATGCTCTTATTTCAGGCCTTTGTTCCTGCCTCACTGGCTTTTCTCTGAGTCAGGTGAATTCTTTTCTACTTAGAACCTCATACCATGTGCTTTTCTCTCTGCCTAGGATGTCTAGCCCCTAACTCTTCACCTGTATCTGCACTTGTCTCCATATGGTAATCTGCTCTTTGCTGCTACCTCCTTGGGCCAATTTACCCACCACTCTTCTTTAACCTTCTTCCACTGCAACTCTTTTCTTCTTAGTTCTAATCATAATGTGGAGCAATTCGTTGGCTTGATGTTGTTTCCTCATGTGGATTGCAAGCTCCATGAGGGCAGGAATACACTGTCAGGTCCACAGCCACATTCCTAACATTTGGCACAGGGCCTGGCACCATGACATAATAGACATTTGTTGAGTGCATGCACATGGAGCCTGCATCTATGATGTCTTCATAGCCAAGCTGGATTACAAGGGCTGGAAGGACAGATAGGTAACGTATGTGTCTGTTTTCATGCTGTTTTCATGCTGGGAAATATGTTATAGCATGAACCTTCATGTTGGTGACACAATGTGGATGTTAATTTAATATACAGCAGTTGCCTGAATTATAGCGGCCCTCACAAAACCTTGACTCATAGATTAAGACAGTGTGCTGTACTGGATATGTGGATAGAAGAACTATAAAAAGCAGGGAGAAGTGACCATAAGTCAAATTAGGACAATAGTTCCTGTGATCCATTTAATTAATTAAAAGAAGCATTTGAGTATCTTAACTAGAAAAGAAAAAAATAAAGGAAAATTAGGAGCCAGGAGAGAAAAATGGAATCAGTATTTTTTTTTCTGTGCTCCTCACATCTGCTGTCCTTTCAAAAAATCTTTCTAGGTTTCCTCCGTCACATCCATCGTGAAGTGTAAATTATAGTTTCCAATATAAATGGCCATTTACAGCAAAGTTTAGCAAGGAACAAAATTTCATTTAAGACTGAGATTTGGCATCCCTTCACCCTTTCATGCTGGGAACTATTTTTTGTCTTTACAAATTGTAATGAGACATAAATTCTGTTTATTTATTTATTTTTTTTTTATTTCTAACTGGTCCTATACCATGCCAAAAATGGTCTGGGTAAAAGGAGCACTTCCAAACTGGGGTCATCCTTTGCACTCGTAATTTGTAATGTATGCAGCATGACTAAGAAGAAATCTAATCAGAATTCAATAAAAACGTGAGGCTATTTTTAGTTGTACTCACTTCTAACTTCTTCCTCTCTTTGCTAATTTCTTCTTGCCCTGGCATTTCTAGCTAACTGTTGCCACCCATGGAGAAGGCTAGGACACCCAACAGTGAACATGTGACTTGGTACCATAAGTCTGGCAACTCCAAAAGCATACGGAGGGTTTCACAGGGTGTCGAGGGCTCTTTGGTCCAGGGTTTCTCCTGTTGTGGAGTAAGATTGGCAAGAGGAGCAGGGCAGTTTATTACTGTGTTCCATCCACTGTGAAGCCAATTGATGCCTCCAAATGACAAATGAAAGTATCCCTCCCACAGTCGTAACTGTCGTCTTTGCAGGACTCCATCTGGTTTGACTAGAATTAAGATGATTTTAACCGTTTCCCCAGTGGTCTCAAGATGAGCTTTCCATAGTTGTGGCTATGGAAGTAATGTCAAGAAAAATCACTTGATGCACTTAGGTGGAGGGAAGAACAATAGTTAAGTGTTCTTTGGGCATTCAGCACATGCTCTGCACCTTCAAAGCATGTTGCATGTGCTCCCTTGTTGAAGTAAGTTCAGTGCCATAGTGAGATCTATTTGATGGAGACCCCCAAATGTGTCCAAGGATGATCCAGGGTTGCTCCTTGTATGCCTGGAGATCAGATCTTTCCAAGATCACAACCCAGAACATCTCTGCTGCCCTTCTGTGCTGCTTCTTCCTTTGCTTGTCCTTTTTTTTCTTTCTCCTACATACCTTCTTTCCCTAAATTTAATTTGTTTCCTTTTCAATGGCTTCTTGGCCCACTTTCAAAACCACTTAATTGGTAGAAATTAACTGAATTTTCTACTGGCTGGTTATGGCATTAAACAATAGCAACTGCATGCATATTCCCCCCATCTAGAGGGTGCAGTGTGGAGTATTTGGACTTAGGGTTTGTGTGGAGTTGTGGTGCTGGGAGAGAGCCTCACAGGGGTGGATGGTGGTGCCTCAGGCGGAGTCAGAGCAGCTTCAGTAGGAGGCCCACGTGCCTGTAGATCAGAGAGAGGAGAGACGGTTCAGACCAAGGTGTTGGCAGACTGACCACGGCGCTCTCAGTGCAAGCTGTAAACTGGATGCCACCGGTGCAGGGTTTGGAATCCAGGACTGATCTCCAGTTGAGCTGCTTCTTCATGAGTGATTCCGGCAAGCACAGCAAGTGTCTCACTGTTTAACAGTGTTTAGCGGCCCTCCCGTGCAGATGTGTACTGAGGCCTGACTGTGCAGAGCGAGGGGTGCATAGGTGAGTGATTAGGGGCCCTTGCTTTCCAGGGTTCACCACCTAGCGGAGCACACCAAAGCAGGGGTAGCATCCTGGCCGTATCAGCCACTTTCTCATTGCTGCGACAAAATGCCTGACATATGCAATTTAGACATTTACTTTGGCTTACGGTTCTGCAGGTGTCAGTGCACAGTAGGTACAAACGTCATGGTAGGAGGGCACGGTGGAGGAAAGCCGGTTACTTCATGATACTCAGGGATCAGAGGATTGGGGAGGGGGAACCATCAGGGACACCTCTGATCTTTTCAAAGGCACACCCTCAATGACCTGCTTCCTCCAACCTCCGGGCAACCCCACCTTCTAACAGTCCACTCAGCTCTGAACTCATCAGTGTGTTAGTCCACCTCTGGGGTTAGTGCCCTTGAGACCCAGGTGCTTCTCTGGGTGCTGCTTCTGAATATTGCTGCGTTGTGAATCAAAACCTTAATACACGAGTCTTCTCAGCCTGGGCACTATTCACATTTGGGGCTTGATAGTTCTTCGTTATGTGGGCTGTCCTGTAGGATGTTTAGCAGTATCCCTGGCCTCTGCTCGCTAGATGCTGGTGTCGTTTCCCAGTCCTGAAAACCGAAAATGTCTCCTGACATTGCCAAGTGCCCCAGGAAGGAGGGTTGGTAAGTTCTTCATGTGGGTGGAAACTAATGGTAGAATTTTGAGCCAAATGCTGGGTACCATGAAGAGGTGACTGGCTCCTTGCAATCGTGGATTGGTGGGCTTGCCAATATGGGGGGCCAGTGACCAGTACAAATTGGTGATGCTGCATGTGTGTTTGATCGTTGAATGGTTCAATAGTTCTGCTTGAGGTGGAGGAGCAGCATTGAGGAACTTGCCCCAAGGAGGCAATGTTTGCACTGTGCGTTAGTGGATGACTAGGAGCTCACCAATTGGAGGAGCTGAAATAGGGTGTTCAGGTCAAGGGAGGGACACAAGCACAGACTGCAGGTGTGAGAAGAGGACTTCTGGGGGCACAAGTCGTCCTACCTGCTCATCACTCTCAGATTTGGGCGGCATTAAAAGGCAGTTGGGTCAAAACCTGAAGAGAAACCTTGGAGTTAGAATTCAGAGATGCTATAATGTTCCCCTTGATGGTATTAAAAATACTGAACAAGTACGATGGCCAGACACAAAGTAAGCACAGCTGACGCTAGCTGTAAACAACCCGGACCTGGAATTTGTAGCACTGGGACATGGTGAATTTCTTAGTCTGTATATGTTTTTGTTAAAAGTTCTTATTATAAAAGCAATCCGTACTTCGGGTTGAGAAATAGAATGTAGCGATAAGCAAATGAAGAAGATAAAAATTACCATATTTCTTCCTGTGGACATATATTATTATTATTATGTCCTATGAGTGTATTAGTATACTCAAAATAAGTCATTTCCTGTTTGTTTCTAGCTCCTTTTATCACACAGGCTAGCTGGGGACAGAGTGTCTGTGTTGCCCAATTCTGGATAAGCGTGGCTAACCACTCACTCCATGCTGCAGGTTTCCTTGTCCAAAACACTGAGGTCAGAAGTGTTTTCAGATTTCAGACTTTTCTGAATTTTGCAGTAGTCATTTTACATACATAATGAAATAGCTTGGGGATGGGACCAAAGTCTGAACACAACATTCATTTATGTTTCCATATGTACTTTACACACATAGCCTGAAGGTAATGTTACACAGTATTTTTGATAATTGTGTACACAAGCTAAAGTTTCATGGCATAGAACTTTCCACTTGTGGTGTCATGTCAGCATTGAAAGAGTTTTGGGTTTTGGAGCATTTCAGTTTTCTGATTTCGGATATTTGAGCCAGGGATATGGAAGTGAATTGGAAAAATCAAATGCTCTCTGCAATATTCCTGTGCATTACTGAGAAGATGAGTCCAAGTTCACATTTCTGTACATTTCTTTAAGAATTGTCAGTCTGTGTGACACATACTCTTTATGTTTGGTGCTACATTGACTAATACAATAAGACTCAATGTCTCTTTAAATTTCTGTAAATTGTTTTGTCATACAAAGCATTTCTGTATGTAACAGACTTTTCTAAAGGCTTGGGGAGTTGAAGGAGAAGTAATATACTGTTCTCACCCTTACAGCCAAGAGTCACTCTTTTGACATCTGTTGAGCCTTCCCATCTCTTACCTCCTTTCATCCACCCTTCTGACTCTCTTCCACTCTTTCTTTCCAAGGCACATAGTTTATCTCTGTATTCTATTTGTTCTACTACGGCTGCTCCCAACCCCCAATTAGAATATTTTTCTATATAAAGATAATTTTCTTTCCTAAGAACATCTGCATTTTGCTGGCTTGCTATTAGAGTCTTAAAACTTTTATATTTTGTATATGTACATATTCTTTAAAAATATAAATACTTAAAAAATACATATGAAAAGATTATTGTACTGTTCTAGCATGTCTATCTGCCCAGAGTTGCTTTTGCTACGAAGACTAGAGGTACTTTGGACTAGAATTAGAACAAACAGGTGACTACAGAGAGCAGGAAGTGAGCAGGTGCTCCGAGGCTGCGGAGGCTGACATTGCCACTGCAGGGTGGGAAGTGCAGAGTTATTCAGGAGAGGCCTGAGTGGCTGAGGCAGCCCCATGCCAGCAGCACCGGTAGAGCAGAGAGGATGTCAGCTTTGAAGGGCACCACTCCCAGGGCAGCCTCAACTTCCTGAGCTCCTGTGGAAGACACTGCATATACTCAGACAGCAGGGTGGGGTGGCTCCCATTTCCCTTACTACTCTTGTGTTCTTACATTCAGCTCCATGACCTGGGATCGCACACTCAAGCCTCCCAGCGGGAGAGTAACCAATGATGTCAGTGTGTGTTGTGTAATGTGAGGGAGGACCCAGGAGGCTCACTTTGGAGCCAGTGCCTGCGTGGCTGCCGTGCACAAAGTGGTTGGAAGTCTCTGGGCACGAACCAACCCTTAGCCCAGAGGTAGTTGGAAACTGCTTGAAAAAGGGAAATGGGACACCAGAAACTCTCTGCCATTAGGTGCCTAAGCGGATCACTCATGTGCAGATGATCAAGATTTAGCCAAGACACTAAGAAGAATATCTGCGCATCGACAGGGACTCGTTTCAGCTGTCACATTCACAAGGAAGACATTTGGCCACCCTTCTTCCTCTTCTTCCAGGGACCCTGAACACCCTCTACACCCTCCCATCCTAATCTCCTAATCACTTGCATCCTGGTTTGTGTCTCTGATGGGATCCGTCCCTAATTCATCTTCATATCTCCAGCTTCCCAAATGGCCTCCACATAATAGGCGCTCAATAAATTGTTGAGTGAGTGAATAAACGAACTCACTCCTACAGCTTACCCCATGTAATGGGGATAAGAATTCATTTTAACTTGAATATAGGTTTTCTTCCCTGAAGAGCATATTGATAAAGGACAGCTACTGGTTGCTTCAGAGAGAGAAAAATGATAGAGCGAACCTCCCTGCCATATTTCAAACTTCTGTCAACTTTTCTTTAAAAAAAAAGTCTGCCCACCACCACTCATATCATTTTTCAAATTTCATGTCATCCCTTTTCAGATGCAGCACATACGTCATGGCAGGCAGGGAGTATCCATCACAATAGAAGCTAAATAATTTCCAAATCTGTCAGAGGGTGGACACGAAAAGGGCCCCATACTGTCTGGACAGAGTTGTCTAGGGCTGGCAGAGGACAGGTGATACCCTGGGAGTGCCTTGCGAAGGGGTTTCAGAGAGAACAAAGGAGTTAAACGCCATTTCTCCACATAAAATATCATGCATACACGTTCAATATTAAGGTCATGTAAGAATTTCCTTACATAGTAAGTGTTTATGTAAAAATGGAGTCCATTTTTCTAATGACTGTGTTTTCCTATAATCATGGTTGTGTCTATAGTTTTTCCAATTTTAAAGTGAGTCATGTTTATTTGCAAAATACAGAAAAATGTAAGGAAGGAAATAAAAATCATGCAAGCAATATTCTACTGTGCAGAGACAACCACTATTAATGTTACTTCGGTTCATTTTTATTCCAGTTTATACACACACATACACACACACGCACAGACATATAATGTATATATACACATAATGATTTGTATATATGTGTATGTATATACTGTTACTATTTTTTAAAAGTCGGTGTTATATTCTTTATGGAGTTTCATAATCTGCCTTTCTCACTAAATTATAGCTTAAACAGTTTCCTGTGTCATTAAGTATTCTGTGAAACATGATTTTTCTAAGAGTACATTATATCTGATTTCATGGATATACCATAATTTATTTATTGTTAGACATGCTGATTGTTCTGGCTTTTCACAATGTGGTATCTTATTTATTGCATTGTCCCTGTCTTTTAGCTATTCTGTGTTTATCATCTATATAATTCTCAAGAATCGTAATCTTATCTTTTTATTAGAATGTCAAAGATAGGTAAATGGATTTCTTTTTATAACTCACAAAGATTCAACCTATGAGATGCTTTCTGGTTGTCTCTTAAATCAGTAAAGTGATTATGTATGTTCACTTTTATAATATAGATTAAATTCTGTCGATTAAATGAGTGTGCTTGTATTTCTTTCCTGTTTACCGATTTGTTGTGAACTGACGTACATGTCCTCATTTCAGATCAGAAGAGGCTACAAATATGTCTAGAATGGGTACTCAAAAGGTTTCCTTATGAGGCAATGAAATGATGGTGTCACTTGCTATGTTAGAATTCCCGCTTTGCTGTTTTCTTACTGGGAAACCTTGCACATCTTTTTTGACTTGGAAAAGCCTCAGCTTTCTGATCTATAAATTTGTGGGAGATGGTAACATCCAAGATTTTGCAGGAGAGATGTGAGTGAGGATTGTGTAGACAAAGCACATCATGTATTCGCCCTGGGGTGTGATATTGGGGTGTATCTGTACACAACAGTTATTATTCTCATTTCTATTTTAAAGCATATTAAATGTTAGATGTCTCTTCTAGGAATAAAAATGGAGAAATGGGGGAGGTCTTGTCTTATTTGACTGCTCAGTTAGGTACGTAGTTCTGTCTGAGAAAACTCATGTCTGGCTTAATTTTTAAATTTGATATAGCCTTATTGGGATGAAATTTATAGTCCATAAAATTTGCCTGTTAAAATGTACAAGTCAGTGATTTTTAGTATACGTACAGAAACGTACAATTATCACCTTAATTCAACTATTGAACTTTTTCATTACCCCAGAAAAGATTCCCCAGACTCACTTAGAGTCACTCTATGTTTCTACTTCTAACCAGTGATCTACTTTTTGTCTCTAAAGATGTATCTTTTCTGAACATTTCATGCAGATAGAATCCTGTAGTATGGGACATATGCGTGTGTGCGTGTGTGTGTGTGTGTGTGTGTGTGTGTGTGTGTGTATTTTTTTTTTTGTCTAGCTTCTTTCACTTGCTATAGTATTTTTTAGGCTCATACATATAATCCCATAGACCAGTACTTTGCTTCTTTTTCTTGCCAAGTAGTGTTCCATTGTATGGCTACGCCACACTGTTTATCCATTTGTTAGTTGATAGGTGTTTGTATCATTCCCAGTTCTTGGTTATTGTAAAAATGCTGCTGTGAACATTCATGTTTAGGTCCTAGCAGGCATGTAGATGCTTACTCCTCCTTGATGCATACCTAGGAGTGGATTTGTTAAATTGTATGATCATTTATATTTAATTTTCACATAAAATTTCAAACCATTTTCTATAGTGACTTGCCATTTTATATTCCTACCAACAATCACCCTGGTTTCTTGGAGCATTTTCTCACTTAAAAAAGCCCCCAAATACACAAGAGATTGGGATTTTTTTTTTAGAGAAATAAACTAATATATCTGAAAACCCAGACACCATGTAAATAGCAGCTAACACTTTTAAAAATCTACTCTGGGCAAGGCTCTTGTTACTGTATATAAATTCTCTGTAGATGTATAACTACCATATGAAGCAATTATTATTTCCTTTCACAGACTAACAAGAACAACAAGGATTAATGAGAGTTTAGGGACTTGTGAGTAGAGGCATGAGGATTGCTGTCCAAGCACACTAGATTCCAAAGCTGGTCCTAAAACTGACTGCTGAAGGAAAAGATGCCTCCTGATCTACAGGATTACAGGGCAAGGAATAGCCTTTGTTAAAAGCTGTTTAAATAGTTGATTGTCAGTGGCTCCAGGAATATGCTTTATTTTCTGTGACCACAGTCTGTTGTCTTCACCCAAAATAGGTAGAAGGATGCAGATTAGTATTTCTCTATAAAAATGCTGAGAGTCTGGAATCAGAAGGAAGGTCAAGGTGAAGCCCCTTGGAGAGGAGGCAGCTGGAGTGGTGAATTGTAGGTTGTACTGTCTGTCCATTGCTGGGCTCTGCCTTTTTCTAGCTGTGTGACTTTGGGCTCGTTGGTTAAACTCTCTGAGTCAGTTTGCTCATCTGTAAATGAGCGTGAGTAACAGCTGTGCTTCCTGTGCTGGTGAGGATTGTAAGACATGATTGCATTTGAAGGATGTGACCTCACATGACACGTAAGTGCTACCACTTTGTAGTCCCACTGAGGACTGATCACGGCACTCTTCTTGCCTGCCTTAGTCCATTAGGTTGCTGCACCAGAATTCTGGGGGCTGGATGGCTGTAAACACCAGGAGTTTATGTCTCATGGTTCGGTAGGCTGGAAGGCCAAGACAGCCACACCAAAAGCTTTGGTGTCTGATGAGAGCCCACTGCCTGGTTCATGGACAGCCACCTTTTGGCTGTGTCCTCATATGGCAGAAGGAGCTCTCTGAGGTCTCTGTTATAAACTACTGAACTGGTCAGCTTTCTCATTTCTGGGACAAAATACCAAACACTTACAATTTAAAGGAGGTCTGTTTTAGTTCAGTTTCAGAGGGTTCAGCCCATGGTCACCTGGCTCCTGGAGGAAAAAAGGTGCACACCTCACAGGAGAGAGAAGTGGGAAGAGAGAAAGAGAACAAGAATACACCCTTCCGGGTCACACATCCCATCAGTCCATCAGTCCTTCCACTGGTGAATCCACTGATGAGTGTAGAACCTCCATGATACCTCCACCTTCCAGAAGATGCCTCTGAACATATGAGACTTTTGGGGGGCATTGTAGTCCTAAACCATAACAAGAGTTAATTCCGTTCACAAGGCCCCCATCTTCGTGGCATAATAACCTACTAAAAGCCTTATATCCTACTAACATTAGCTTGAAGGCTGGGATTTCAGAGAGACCTAAACAATCAGTCTATATCATTTTTATGTGTCATCTTTCTTCTTTTGAGTGACTGATGAGTGTCCTGAGCTGTCAAATAAAAGAGCACTAACCACTGGGGAGCAGTCCTGATGGGGCTCAGAAACCTCCTGGGGCATATATGGGTGGCACTTCTGCCCAGTGGACAGCTGCCACCTGCTGACGATGGGCGTAGGCAGTAGAGCTCCCTATGCCCGGGGGATGGATCTAGACTCCTTGCTGTAGGAAGAGGTGGTGTAGTTGAAACTTCTCAGAGCTCACAATCCTCCTATGTGGCCCTCGAGACCTGAGTTTCTGTTCTAGATACTGCTTTAATTTTCTTTAACCTCAACTGAACCTCCTGGAGCTCCCAGGAGTAGGTGAGTCAGCCCCTCCCTTTCTCCTGGTGATCTTCAGCCTTGACTGCACATAAAGAGATAATGATCCCCAAGCCCAGGCCCTGTCTTGGGGATTCTGATTTCATTGGTCCAAAGTGAAGCATAAGCATTGGGATTTTTTTTGTGTGTGTGTGCTAGAGATTGAATCCAGGGCCTTTGCACTGAGTTACATCTCCACTCCCTTTATTTTTATTTTTTATTTTAAAATAGGGTCTTGCCAAGTCACCAAGTTGCCCAGGTTGGGCTCAGACTTGCGATTTTCCTGCCTCAGCCTCCCAGGGTGCTGGGGTTACAGACATGTGCCATACTGCCTTGGAATGTTCAAAAGCCATCTCAGTAGTTCCTACAGGAAGCCCAGTTTGGAACCATTGCTTATTCCCCTTCTGGATCAACATCAGGCATTCCCTATTTTTCAGGGGAGACTGATCCAGCAAGTTTATGAGAATCAATTGTTAAATTTTCAGGAATTTTGCAGACTATTTTTTAAAAAACTATTGTTTAAAAAAAAGCTTGAACTTACAGTCAAATAAATTATAGTAACAAAAATAATAAATTCTCAAACTTCAGTGTTTCCTAGATATTTTCATGCTGTTTCACTACTGGCTACACTGAAGTTTTGCCTGTTGGATGTCTGCGTATGGCGCGATGATACTGTAGACTGACATCCTACTGGGAATCTTTGTCCAGTGTTATATCCAGTGGCTTAAAATGGCAGGTGATTTGTACCTCGGACACCTGCAAATGCTGTAAGTCGAGGCTTTATTTATTGTTTTTCTGGTGGTCTAGACTTAAGAAAATGGTGAAAAAACTGTTTATAGTAATGAAAATTAAACTTGAAAAGTGTTGTGTCTATAGTTGTTAATAGCACACACACACGCGCGCGCGCACACACACACACACACACACACACACAGGAAATAAGTTTCCAGTATTCAAAAACTGGTCAGATTCAGTCATTGGGGAACACGTTAAATTTTAACATACATTTTTATATTTTCCCTTTCATTTTCCCTACTTTACTGTACACAAAAATACTAACTGATAATTGTGTCCCACCCACACTCATTTATCACCTGTAACCATAGGTTAACTATGGATACAAGGGCTGGAAAGAAAATCAATGAAAACATTATGTGAGAATCAATTAAGTCTATGGAATTTATAATAAAGAAATATTGTATATTTTATTATTATTTGTAAATTGTATGCAACATCCTTTCGGTCAGTAAAGTTTATAATTATCTATGCGTCCATTTCCCCTCCCCAGAGAGCTGCTTATTGGTATTTACCAGTGGACTTCTTCCTACCTCCTTTTCTTTCTTTGTCAGATCTTGACGCTCTGACTTGCTGTCCTTCCTCTGTGCTCTTGGTGAGACTGTCTTTCCAGAGTCAGTGGGGATCCTTTGTTACACTCTGATCCATACAAGTCAGCCCTCTACACCTTGTAGAGAAGGGTGGAGGGGACCTAGAGGAGCAAACAGAAGCAGTTCACTTGACTGGGTCTTTTGTGTTGTGGATTTGAGCTGTATATAGAAGCCCCTCAGTTCTCCATCTCTCCCTGGCTCGACATTATTCCTAAATTCATGAGAAACACTAGAAGGATCCGTGAAATACTTTCCTTTCTTTCAGTTGATTGTTCACATGGGCAGTAAGGAATGCATCAACAGAGGCTCTGCCCCAATCTTAAAACGTGAGAGAAAATTATAGCAACTACAAACACTGCCTCAAGCTCGGGGTTCTTGCACTCTGAAATGATGTGCTCATTACCAGTCACTGTGTAACAAGTTTTTCTGTAATGTAAGGGCTCAAAAATACAGCAAATGTTTGTTCTGTGTGTGAGTCTGCAATCTGAATAAGGTTTTCTGGGGAAGGCTTGACCCTACTCCATGTGTATTAATTAGGAGCTTGACTAGGGGCTTAAGGACATATATCCAATATGGCTCCTTTCCACTGCTGGTGAGTTGGCACTGGCAATCTCTGGGGAACCCACCGTGGTGGAGGGACGGGGCCTCTTCATGTGGTCTGTGCTTCCTCAGAGCATGGTGACCAGAATTTAAGGGCAAATGCTTTAAACTTGGTAGAAGCCACGTTGCCTTTTATAATGTAGATTCATAAGACACATGGCCTAACTTATCCTGAACTCCACCTCCTGAGCCAGACAAAAAGACCCCCCCACCGAGGTTCAAAGGGAAGGGACACTGACTTCACATCTTGACGAGGGTTTCAAATTCTGAAAGATCATGCGGGGCAGGAAATACTATTGTTGGTGCCCTTTTTAGAACTTATGATCTGTTGAAGCTGGGAAGGAAAAGAACTCTTCCCAAAACATTGTTTGTCCCTGTTTTCATGTGCTTCATGCAATACATAGGCAGGGCATATTAAACATATTAAGTGGCAATTTAAAAGACGGGGTAATGGGAGTCAACTGAGGCTAAATGACAAATGTACTGTTTTTGCTAAGAGAAAAAAGTCTAAAGAGTTAATAATCCCTCTGATCATTTTCCAAAAGTTTACAGGCATGTAGAACAATGGAAGTGTTCCAATAGGGAAAGCTCTAGAACTAACCAATGGAACTATTAAAAGATAATGACTGTAACAGTATGTTTACCATCCTCCTTGAACAGATAAAGACAAGTTGTTCACATAAAAATCCAAATAAAGTATGCCAAAGCTAATCAAAGCACCCAGGTCAGGTAGGGATACAGTTCTAGCTGCCAAGCCATCTTCAAATACTTTCTGTTTTTAAGTGAAAAGAGACCAAATGTTGAATATAGCCTGAGATCTGAGATGAAAAGATTCTTTCCAAACCAAATATAAACAATTTTCTTTGTTTAGTTACAGGAGCTACACAGTCATAAGTTATGCCCGGGGCGGGGGTGTCTTTTATTTCTTGAAAAACGTGCAGGTTACAGACGAGTCCTCTGTTCTACACATGTAAACTGCCAGTTAAAAGGGGGACTGGGTAGGGCTGAGTGTGTTTGTAAAGTAATTATTTTGATGTAGTTTTTGACTTAAAGAAAAGTTGTAAAAATAATACAAAGTATTCCTAAGTAAACTTTATCCAGATTCCCCAAATCTTAATATTACTACACTAGCTTTTTCTCCCTCATTTTTTCTTTAATATATCTCTATCTCCCTCTCTGTATATCACACACATATGGCTTATGTCTCTATTTTTATGTTGTCATTTCTATGATTTATGTATGATCTGTCTGCCTGCCTGCCTGTCTGTCTGTCTATCTATCTATCTATCTTATTTTTTCCAGAATTTAAGAATTCATTGTAGATGTGGTATTCCTTTACCCATGAATACGTCACTCTTTATTTACTAAAATAAAATTCTCAAATTCTTTTATGTAACAATACTACAATTACCATAACTAAAAAGTTAAAGCTGGTATAATACTAACATGTAATATACAAACTTCTTTCAAATCACGCAATTTCCCAATCATGCCTTTAAGTGAAATAAAATCTAAGATCAAACATAAGACCGCTGTCTAGATAGTCTCCTAGACAGTGTCCTCGCTGGAGTTGACTACTGGATCCAAAGCCGTGTTGTGCTTTGACGTGTTTACGCTCCCACAGAGCTCAATTTAAAGAGGCCTTTCTTGAGTGTGTAAACCCAAACTAGAGCTCTTCCTTTTGGACCAAGCAGGGAAGAATGTTTTCCTGGTAGTCACCAAAGATGGCACTTCAGCTGATGTATGGTCAGTACTTGAAAAAATGTTTATTAAACAACCAAACCTAGAACAAAATCAAATTTAAAAGTAGTTTTATGTCACCTAAGAAAAAATATTTTAAGGCTAATATTACCACATGAGATTCGAGTTTTCTAATTGAACCATAGAGACTGAGGAGGAGACACATACATATCTTTTGTTAATTGGGTAAATTGTGGTGTTACTAATCATAATTGTCACAAGCACCTTCAAAAGGGCAGCTGCTTGGGCTCATTAATGCCAAGGAGCTGATTTTTCTCTTTGTCAGTATCAGACTTTCTATCAAAAGCTGAGGATTTCCTCGAGAGTCAAACTGAGGATACATTCTGAAAGCTAGATACCAAGACAAAGATTTGAGTGTAAGCAGTTCGTGTGTGAGGTGGTCTCGGAAGCACGGGCAGGGAGGTGCAGACACGAGCCTTGAAGGAGTGGAACTGCAAGCACAGGGCAGGAAGTATCTGACCCAGCGGGGCTGTCGGCAACTGGGGCGACAGTGTAGGCAGAGATCCCCAGAGTTATTCCAGTGGAGGGCTGCAGAAGCTAGAGGATTCACCTCTTAAATCCCATCACTTGTTAGTTGACAGCTCTCTTAAGAGGACTGTGTCCCCAGCACATCCAGCCACTCCATGGAGTGGGCTGAATGTCTTTGGCAGCCTGCAAAAACCCTCTTGCGAGATGTCCCAAATGACTGTTGTCAGAATGTGCCCCAGGAGCCCCCTGGACATGATGTCTGACTAGGAAGATAGTGGAAGCATCTTCAGTGGCCCCGGAGTTTCCCTTTGCACCATTTGCATCCAAGCTTAAGGGAATGAGAGATACGTTTGCAAAATTTGGTATCTGTTTAAGAAAATAGGATCAAATAAGACTAGACCTTTTTTCTTCCTTTAATGAAATAAAGAGGTAAGTATCCTCCTATGCCTCAGCCATCACAACTTCCAGGGGACGGGAGTCTGCAAGCAATTGCGCAGCAGCTAACTCTAGGAGAAGCAAAGCTAACTTCAGTTGCTTCAGGGAATGAGTAAATTAAGTGTTGATGACACTGACCAGGCAGCAAACTACATTCATTGATTATTTTAATTTTCTCTCCTTTGCACTCGGTTAAACACCGATAGCAGTGGATTTCAAGGTAACTAAAAGGTTGTTTAGCACATTTTTAAGAATCACAAATGAACAGAACAAAAAGATTCCATCACCCAAAGAAAGAGCAAGTAGTCTTATGTGCACATGATGCAAGTGAACATGCACGAGCAATTATTTGTGTCTCTGCTTGTGATCGATCATCAGAAGGGTACATATGTGTTTCAACAGAAGAGAAGAAAGAGAAAAAACTGAGAAGTGAAACATTTAAAAACAAAAAATAGCCTTTCCAAACCAGTTATACCCTTGGACAAAAAATTTAACCAAGAACCATTCTTTTATAGCAAAACAATTTTATTTAATCAAGATTTTGCTGGTACTATATGCATTCGTTTCTTAGTTTATTGCAAAAAGTATCCCAAACCGAGTGGCTTAACAACTGAAATCTATTGTGTTGTAGTTCTGGGGGTCAGAAGTCTAAAATGAAGCTGAGGGGACCAGATGTCCGCTGGACCCCAAACTCTCTGAACCAATCTCTCCTTCCCTCTTCCCAGTGTCTGGTAGTGGCTGCCTGTCCTTGGTGGTCCTGGCTCGCAGCTGCACCACTTGGATGTCTGCCTCCACTATCACTCGGGATTCACTTGCTCTTCTCATAGCTTTTCCCTTTGCCTACAAGGACACAGTCATGTGAACTGAGGCCCACCCAAATGACTTCATCATAACTCGTTTACATTTCAAGTAAGGTCATATTCATGGATATCACTGGTTAGAACCTCAACATATTTTGAGGGGAGATGCAATTCAATATATGCAATGCAAATTCCGTAACACTGCATTTTTCTCATCCTGGGATGGGTTCATGAAATAATTTTAAGAGACCAGCAAGGGTTTTAGGCCAACCATTTGGGATAAATGATGTATTTGATTTTTAAGTTTTCATATCAGCTTTATGAGATAGAACTTTTTTCATATCCACCCCTCCAATTTTTTTGTCCCATTTTGCAGGCAATGAAATTGAGACGTGGAAATTTAAGTCAGTTTATTTTGGGTATTGTACAGTTAGGAAATGATAGACCCAGAATTTAAACCTAGTTTCAAAATGCTTGAGCTTTTCATCAAACCATTCTTCAGTTAGAAGAGTTTTTAATGAATCAAATCAGCGAAGTGCAAGATAACAGGTTGCTGGCTGGGAGATCATCCTGAAACATTTCCACAGTCTTTTATGTGGATTTAGCCTTTTCCTCCTTTGTGTATCCTTCCGCTGTACATATGGAGCTGAAGGCTTGCCTCCTACCCGGGTTTGCAAGCTTCTCCCCCTCTGTACTACTCTGGCTTTCAAGTTTGATTTACTGGTATCTACTTGTCTAAATGATAAAATTGAGAAAGCTTTTACCAAGTAAGTTTATCATAGAAATGTAACTATTACATGTATTGTACAAAATGATTCTTTTAAAAAAAGTCCAGGCAAATACATTGGAGTCATTAATTTGAATACTAAGTACAAGGTTCTGTTTAAAAATCCACAAGACGAATAACAAATCATAATTCTGGCAAGGCAAAGGCATTCTTCAAAACCATCGTTTGTATAATCCATTGATGATACTATGATAGTAGCTCATTGATGGCTGATTTAGAGTCTAGCATGTGTGCTGTTACCTTTCTGGGGGATATATTTCATGCAGCCTCGCATTACAGGCCATTCCTGTCTCTGAAATGGATTGGGTTGCAAAAGTTCATCTGAACTGTATTCCTTGGAATTTAGAATGGTTAGCACATCCTTATGAAGCACCTACCATGTATCTGTTTTGTGCTTGGTCGTGGGAACAAAGCGATGCAAAAATCAGGTAGGGTCCTGTTTCTAGAGAGCTTAAATGGGACAGATGAGGTTCACTGAATGATTAGCTTGGATATTTTGGTTCTTCACTCCTTCCTGGACTTCCCATTCTTTTGTCACCTGACATTTCCGTTTCTCTCACACAATTGAATGTACTTGCTCTTTAATTGGCTATGGGTTGGCCATGTGACTGACTTTGGGCCAATGAGGTGTCAGCAGATGATGCAAGCTAGATTTCTGAAAATTGCCTGTGCACTTGGGCTTGCCCTCTGTCGTGGCTGTGAGGAGAACTTCCTCCAGCAGCTGCTTCCCCTTACCCTTCACCCTGGCATTCAAACACACGTCTCTGTTCCAAGCTGCTCTGAGTGCCTGTAGCATGGAGAAGGCATCCCCAGGCAAGTGTTCCTCAAGCTGAGACCAAAAAAGAGGAACAGGTATTGGTCTGGTGAAGAGAGAGCAGGAGGGAATCTCAGATAAAGGGGTCAACACCCCCAAAGGCCCTGAGGTACAAATAAATTTGATGCTGAGACAAAAAACCTGGCAAGGCGAGCAGGTCATAGGGGGCTTTGTAGAATGAGCACTGTGAAATTTATCCCAAATGCAACGCATTTTAAGAGGCAAATGAGCATTTTATTGTAGACTCATAATGCATAAGACTCACAAAGCTGACCTGCCAAATGAGGTGATTCTCTTTTTTGCGTGAGTGCCTAGTATGTGTTCAGGTGAATTCTTGCCCTTTGGACAGTAGGTCCCATCACGACATCTTGGATAGCTTCCATAACTTTATATTCCATGTGAATTGTTAAAATACTGTCAGGTTGAAAACTCCAATCTTTTGTTCATTTTAAACATTTCCCTCAGATGGGGCCAGCTCAGCTGTGGCAGGAGGGATATGAAATCGGAGGAGCAAGCTTTGAGGAGGGATTCACTTGTCTTGCTTCTTCCTGCCCTCACAGCGGGTGTGAGGGACCCTCAGTTCATAGGGTGTGTGAGGCGCTGGCCAGAACACCTTTGAGACAGCCCCAGGCACTTGGCCCTTGTGGTCACCACACCCCAGAAGCTGCTGCAGCTATAGAGACACTTTAACTACTTCCTGGCAGTCTGCATCCAGCCTCAGGCTGATGGATAGCTGCCGATCCCTTCACCCTAGTTCTGGACAGCACCCAGGACCACCCTGGCTTCAGCTTTCCCTGAGTGACGGCATCTCAGCCAGCTCCTCCTACTCTTGCCCCTTCTCTCCTCTGCCACGGGCATGACTTATCTCCTGGTCTGCTTGCCTGCCCTAACAAAACCCCATGGCCTGGGCGACTTAAAACAACTGAAGTCAACACTCTCCTAGTTCTGGAGGTGAGAAGCCCAAGATCCAGGGGCCAGCCAACTTGGTTTCTGCTGAGGCTCCTGGCCTGGCTGGCAGAGAGTACCTTCTCACTGTGTTCACACATGGCCTTTGCAGTGTGTCCAGAGAGGTTTAGAGAGCTCCGTACTTTCTTCCTTTACTTAGAAGAACACCAGTTAATTGTCTCCTTAATGGCTTATCATCAAATGTTGTCATATTGGGGTTATGGTCTCAACTCGTGAGTTTGGGGAGACATAATTCTGTCCTCTACAGCTTGCTAAGATACTTACCTCTGTCGCAGTGTTGGTCCCCAGGCTGCCTCTGCTTCCGCTCTGGCCCCATCTCCTCAGATTGCTATATGGAGGAAGGTGAGTTTTTTAAAATAATTTTTATTTAAAAATAACTTCCAGTTTGCAGAAAAGTTGCAAAGATGGTACAGAGTTCCTATAGCCCTTACCTAGTCCCTGCAATGTTTTCACCCTGCATTGCTAATGGTACATTTGTAAGAAAACAACATTTCTACATTGCTGTTAAAGAAACTTTAGGCTTTATTTGAGTTTCACTAATTTTTCTCTAATGTCCTATTTTTGTCCCAAGACTTAGTCCAGGATTCCACTTTGCATTTGGTTGTCCTGTCTGTCTAGACTTCTCTGGTCTGTGACAGTTTCTGTCTTTTTTTTTTTTTTTTTTGATCTCTTTTCAATGGCTCTGATTGGGATTTGAAGAGTACTAGTCAGGTGTTTTGTACAAGGTTCCTCAGTTTGCATCTTTCTCTCTCTCTCTCTCTCTCTCTCTCTCTCTCTCTCTCCCCCCCTCTCCCTCCCTCCCTCCTTGCCTCCTTCCCTCCCTTCCTTCCTCTCTGTGATTAAATTGGAGTTTTGGACTTGGAAGAGATGCACAGAACTGAAGTGTTCTATTAGGACATGTGACAGCCACATGACTTACTGTTGAGCTATTGGCAGGTGTCTCCCCACAATGTTGCCCTTTCTCACTTTCCATATCCTTGGTGGGCATTGACAGACATCTGCTACTTAACTGCTTAATGCCCTTGTCTTCTCCCTGCCATTGCTGCTCTGCTGACACAGCCTGGCTTGCCTCCCCCTCACCTCAAGGTACAGATGATGGGTCTCCTGAAGAAGCTGCCAAGGACTGACCACCAGCAGTATGTGACAGCAGGCTCGACCCACTTAACTCTGATCTCTGAGAGAATGAGGCCAAAGGAAGTTAAGCACTGGAGACTCAGGGTCAGCTTATGGATGTAGTGTCAGGACTTCTGTCCCCTGTCCAGCGATACTTCTCTACCTGGTGTGAGTATGGAAACAGTGATGGAGAAGGAGGAGGAATGCAGAGCAAGAGCTGGCTCCTCAGGTGCTAGCAGGGGCCCGTGGCGACTTTGTCCTCATGTTGCCAGCAGCCTCTGTCTCTTGCTTCTTTGTTAAATGGAGCCACTTCTTCCACCTCTGGAGTCAAAGCAGGGAGGGGTCAGCCTGCCTCACTTCTCAGGATGATTTGGAAGAAGGTGGCTTCTAAAGGGCAATCAAAGTACTGTTCCAGGAGGAGCAGCAGATGCCAGACAGGACGGAGCAAGAAATGACGCTCCTTCTGCATGTTATGGAAGTCCTTTCCAACATGCAATCTCAGTTGATTCTTGCAGTGACTATATGAAATAGGTATCGCAGATGTGATTGTCACCCAATCTAACAATGAAGCAAGTGAGCCTCAGTAATAGTGAATTGCTGGTGATCACTGCAGCAGACCCGGAGAGCATTCCTTTCCAAGTCAGCATCCCAGCACATGCCTCCGGGTTCTCCCACATGCCCCCGGTCTTGAAGCTCTCCTCCTGAGTCTTCTCCTGCCAGGGCCAGACTGCAGATATGAAACATTGGCAGCTCTAGCAACAGCCTCAGAGCCAATGACGGATGCCTTGAGGGTAGATGCCCTACCTTCCTCACTCCTGAAGCAATGAAGTGGGATGACTCTGAAGCGCATGTCCTCCTCTGTCTCTGTCAGTTCTCCCCCAGGACTGAGCTCCAGTTGTCCAGCCTTAGCATGTTCAAGCGCACACTATTATAGCTGTCTTCCCTTCTGTCTGAATTCCTTGGCCCTAACCAGCGCTTCATGGGAGCACTTCTCAAGTGACTTGCATTCAGATCTTTGTCTCAGGGGTTTTTTTTTAGAACCCAACCTCAGACAGCCACACTGTTAGATGGTAATTGTGTGTTTCCACTGTAAGTGACAGAAACCCCAACTTAAACTGGCTCAGGCGGAAAAAAGATTTTCTTGCGTCATGCAATTGAACAATCCAGGCTAAAAGCCCTAGCTTCAGGCACAACTGAATCTATTTCTTTAAATTACATTACCAGCCCTTGATCCCTCTCTACCTCTCTGCTCTACTTTCCTATATGTTCTCAGGAGGTCTCCCTCCAAAAGCTTCTATGATCCCAGGCTTAGCAAAGAATGCTCTTTACAGATACCTTCTGTGATTAGATCTGGTTAGCTAATATAGGGTCTTGTGCCCATCTTTAAACTCAAACTTCACTCCTAAGATTTGATCTGATTGGCTCTGACTAGGTCAAGTGCTCATCTCTAAACCAGTCACTGTGTCCAGCAAGCTTTATGTGGCCAGACATGCGCTATAGGCCACCTAAGAAGCTGGTGGTCCTGTTTGCTGCACCAAAGTAGAGAAAATAAAACTGGATGAAATGGATGGCAGTGGTCCTTTTATTAGAATGATGGTCAGTATTGTGCAGAAGCATACGCAGACCTTCTGACTCTTATTTCTTTCCTCCAAGGAAAGTGCTATCTTTTGAGAAGAAACAATCAGTTAGTTCTGGTAAATTTCAAGAAAAGTGTATCATGAAAGACTTATTAATGGATGTGCTGAGACATAGAAAATAGTCATGTCCCTATAACTACACAGTGATTGTTTTACAGTGCATACACCATCCTTTGGTACATTTCTGTTCTGTTTTCTGCTGGGTTTATAGGACATGACAGGAAAAAAAATTTACCACCATGAAAGACTCAAAGGATGGAAACAACATCTCAGAGGACAATATTTACTTCTTAAATTTGAGGGAACTGTGGATGATGGCTGGAGTGCAGACCTGTCAGGAAGTTAATTTAGTGGTTCTGGCTGAATTTTCATATGAAAGAAACTTAGAAATGGTCACATTTTATTTCTTCCCTTAAAACAACAGTGGTACTTAACATGAATTTTTATGCAGCAAACTGAAATACACTAACTTAGCACAGGGCTGAGCAAATGGTTTTAGTAAAGGGACCTAACAGGCCAATGGGCAAAAGAAAGATTATTAGGTGAGCACTTAAGGGATAAAAAAGAAAACAAATTTTCATAAATGTCTCATTGATGAAATTCAAAATATAGTAATTGAATTTACATTTTTGCACTATAGATCAACTAATGCGACAAACAGAAATCTTATTTTGAGGAGGACAACATTTTATTTAATGGGGGTTCAAAGTTCATTTTCTCTATAATCAAATTGATTACAAATGTTTGTCTATGAAAGTCATTCTTAGCTCATGGGTGATGTAAAACATGATGGACTGGGTTTGACTCCCAGATCTGTGTTTACTGAGCCTTAGCTTAACTAAAGATGGAATTTGAGTCACATAGCTTTTAAAAAAAACTGTAGGGCAGTATTTGAGGTATGATAACCTTACCTTAACTCCAGTTCTTACCTTACCTTAACTCCGGAACTCCAGTTCTTTAAGAGTGTCTTTGACCTTCCTTCCTTCCTGGGTTTGTTTTACTCTGAGCCTGGATTCCATTAAAGCTACCCTTAGGAGCCAGAACTACATGTTTCCTTGCTCACATGTAAGAATCAGGAGGGATTTACTTCTCAGAGCCACTGGAAAAATGTCCTGGACTTCATTTTGGCACAAACACATTTGTTTGCCGATCATCGTGACAAAGTGGTAGGACCAATCAGGATCCAAATCTCATAGCTGGTCTGCATTGCGAAGGACATGAAGTAGAAGGGAAGGAGTAGCTCTCTCTACCAACAGTAAATGCTGAAGAATAAAGCAGAAAGGAAGTGGATGGCAATTTTTACACAATGAATGTGCTGGGTCATTTCCTATAGTTTACTATGAGAGATTTGCTACTCTGGAATATCTGTATCATGCTGTATTTTCTTTATACAGGAATTGTTCAACCATAAGCATGCCCATATTTTGTGGAGGCCTGGCCATCAGCACCTATGTAGTTGGTATAAGTTAAGTATGAAGTTCTCCCAAAGAATCAGGTACTGAAGGCTTTATCCCCAAAGTAGTAATATTCAGAGGTGGGGCCGAGAGAGGTGATGGAGTTGGGAATGCATTACTTCTTCAAGGCACTAACCCACTGATGAGTTTGTAGCTGAATGGGCAAACCAGGTGGAGGAACTAAGTCACTCAGAGTGTGCCTTTGGACGGTATATCTTGTCCCTGGCCCCTTCCTGTCTCTCTTGTTCTCTCTCTCTGCTTCCTGGCTGCCATAAAGTGAGCAGCTTTCCTCTACTACATGCTACACCATGATATTTCTGCATGGACACAGGTCTAAAATCAATGGAACCAACTTACCATGGACTGAACTCTCTGAAACTGTGAGCCAAAAACAAACCTTTCTTTTCCTCTGTTAGGTTGATGCATGTCGGGTATTTTGTCATAATCATCTGGATCTCAGTGGTATCCTTTAACATTTCCTTTTTATTTCTAATTGTATATTGATTTGGGTTTTCTTTTTCTTTAGGTAGTTTAGCTAAGGGTTTATCAATCTTGTTTTTTTTTTTTCAGAGAACTAGCTCTCTGTTTTATTGGTCCTGTGTATCATGTAAAAATTTGTATCTCATTCATTTCACCTCTTTGATATTTCTTTTCTTCTTTTGTGTTTGGTTTTGGTTTATTCTGATTTTCTAAGATCTTGAGATGGATGGTTAGGATATTTATTTGAGATCTTTCTGATTTTTTTGGTATAGGGACTCATAACTATAAACTTTCCTCTTAGAACTGCCTATGTGTATCCTGAGATTATGGTATGTTGTATTTCCATTTAAGTTTGATTCCAGGAATTGTTTGATTTTTCCTCAAGTGAATTGTTTAATCTTTATGTGTGTTTGTGTAGTTTCTGTGGTTTCTCTTATCTTTGATTTTTAGTCTCATTCCATTAAGGTCTGATAAGATGCAACAAATCTTGTCACATCTTTTAATTTCAGTTTTTTTGTATTTGTTAAGACTTACTTCATGGCTTAAAATAGGATCTTTGTTGAATAAAATACATTTGGAACAATATTTCATGAGCTTTCTCTGCTTCAAATGGTAGCTGAGAAGTTTTCTCTGTGGTTGTTGGATGGAATGTTCTGTGGACATCTTTTAAGTGCATTTGATCTATGCTGTAGTTTAATTCTGATGTTTCTTTGTTGAATTTTTTTTGGATGACCTATCTATTGGTGAGAGTAGAGTATTGAAGTCATCCGCTATTACTGTGTTGGGACCTATGTGTCCCATTATGTTGAGTAGTATTTATTTTATGTAATTGGGTGCACAGATGTTTAGTGCACTTATATTTACATTTGTTATATCTTCTTGCTGGATTCTTCCCTTTACCAATATATTGTGACCTTTTTTGTCTCATCTGACTAATTTTATCCTGAACTTTGCCTGTGTCAGATATGAGCATATCTACTGCTGCTTGCTTTTGGGTTCTGTCTGCATGGAATATTGTTGTCTGCCCTTTGACTTTCTGTGTATGTATTTAATAGCAAGGTATGTTTCTTGCAAGCAATGAAGAGTTGGGTCTTGTGTTTTAATCCTATATGCCAGTCTGTGTCTTTTAATTGGAGAATTATTATCATTTACATTAGAGTTATTACAATAAAGTATGTTTAATTCTTTCTTAATTCTCCACCACTACCCCCTCCGTTTCTCTGATTTTTTGAGACAGGGTCTCACTAATACTTAGTTCAAGCTTGCCTTGAACTCACTTTGTAGCCTAGTCTGGCCTTGAACTTGTGGCAGTGCTCCTGCTTCAGCCTGCTAAGTGCTGGGATTACAGGCATGTGCTACCACACCTGGCTGGTTAATTCTCAATAGTGTATCTATTCTTACTCTTCTGTGTGTAGGATTCCTTTAAGTATCTTCTGCAATGCTGACTTAATGGTCATGAGTTTCATTAGTTCATGCTTTCTTGAAAGGGCTATTTTTCTTTTCAATTTTGAGGGATATCTTTGCTGGATATAGTAATCTAGGTTGGTAGTTATTTTCTTTCAGAGTTTAAAATACATTCTTCCATGCCCTTCTGTGTTTTCAAGTTTCTGCAGAGAAGTCTGGGGTTATTCTGATGGGTTTGCCTCTGTAAGTGACTTGGCATTTCTCTTACATCTTTCCATGTTCCTTGTTCTGTACTCTTGCCATTTTAACTAAAATATGACCTGGGGAGTTTCCTTTCTGATCATATCTGTTTGGGTTCTAAATGACTCCTGTACGTGGGTGTCTCTCTCTTTCCCAAGATTTAGGAAATTTTTTGTTATTAGTTTACTGTATTTTCTATGCCATTAGTCTCAGTGCCCTTTTCTACACTAAAAATTCTTAAGTTTGATCTTTACACTGCGTTCCAGAGTTCTTGGATACTTTATTCATAATTTCCTTTTTTTCTTTGTGTCTGCATGTATTAATTCCTCAATCTCATCTTCAAGCCCTGAAATTCTGTTTCTGTGTGGTCCTGTCTATTGGTGAGACTTTCCACTGAGTTTTTGATTTGACTTAATATGCCTTTAATTTCTAGAATTTTTGTTTGGTTCTTCTTCAGAATCTCCCTTTGTTAGATTGCTCCTTTATATCATGCATTATTTTCCTTACTACATTCAGCTGCTTATTTGTATCCTTTTCGAAATCACTAATCATTTTATAAATTAGTCTTTTAAGTTGTTTGTCTGGAGTTTTGTCCACTTCAATATCTGGTTGAGAGAAGGCTACTGCTTCTCTAAACCTATGGGTGAGTCTGGCTTGTCTAAGGCATTCCCCATTCCTTCTGCTGTCGATTTGTTTGAAGAACAAACATAAGCAACATTTTAGGCAATGAAATGTAAAATGAAATCCCTAGGAAGCATCCAGGAAAACTTTTCCTGCTCACAAAAAATACAATTAAGAGATCTCGAAGGGTGATAAGTCATAGACTGAGCCTTCAAGAGAGAAATGTTGAAATAATATGGTTTCTTGGGTGATGCTGGGAAAATTAATAACTTGAGCAGTGACCCCTCCATTTCTAGTTTCTAGTTGTATGAGAAAATCACTTTTCTTATTTCAAATTACATGGGAATTTTATGTTTCTTAAAGCAAATATACCTGGGTCATGGGCCAGGCACTGAAGATTAGAAATAAGTAGGACATACAGGTTGAATATTTCTTATCTCAAAGAATTAGAAACAGAAGTGTTTTGGATTTTGGACTTTTTAGGATTTTGAAATATTTGCCTATAACTAATGAGGTATCTTGAGGATGGGACCCAAGTCTAAATACAAATCTCATTTATGTTTCTTGTATACCTTATACATACAGCCTGAAGGTAATTTTAGGCAATGATTTTTCATAATTTTATGTATATAATGAGGTTTCATATCGTGAAATTTTCTATTTATGGTGTTCTGCTGGTGCTTCAAATGTTTTCGATTTTGGAGCATGTCAGATCTTGGATTTTTGGATTGCAGATACTCAACCCTCTGCTCATATGGTACTTACTGTTTGCTGGAGTAGAGTTTGTTATTTTTTCCGACTTTGTTCGACTTCTTCCTTTCTATGATGTTAACCATAGTGTCTAATGGGATTGGATCAAGGAAAACATGAGGGCAAACTGAAGATGCTGATCGAGTGCTGAGATGTGGCCAAGAGCTAAAGTCTTTTCTCTCCCAGAAACAAATTTCCAGTATGTGGCCCTCCACTAATGGGTCAGAAATGTTACCTCCACAAAGGAAAACACACACTTCTCTATTTCCACTTAAAAAACCCCAATTATGGACACAATGAGGATCTGTGGAACCCCACCAGCACTAACAAAGATAAGGCACTTAGCTCATACAATCTTGTCTTTTTATTTTCAGTATCATTTACAATGTATGCTTTTTTACAAAATCAAATCCTTTCTCGCCAGTGATATGATTTTCCCTGAAAAGGCTTTGAAGTATCCTGCCGTTATCACTTCTGTACACAAACATTAGCAGAAGCCCTGCTAGGCAGGAGGACAAAAATAATTGTTCAGGCTTCATTTTAATTTAACCTTTTGCAAAATCCTACTTTAAAAAAGTTCCCCTTGACTTAACCGGCATCATATTGAGATAATTTATGAGTCGGTCCATTCTTGGGAAGATAGCAAATCTCCATGAATCTTTTTCCCCACTAAAGACTGTTCTAGACCCTTCACCCCTTTTAATTTAGGCATCTTGCTCTCTCTCTTTACCATTTTCATGGGTCCCTTTGTCACCTTAACACTCTTGTCTAATGGTTTCTGTACAATTAAGGCATTATGGAGGTGAACGTTAATATGTCTCTGGAAATTTACAGAGGCCGTATATCTTGATGTTCACAAAAGGGTGTACCAGAAGTTGGCCGGGAATGCAGGTGCTCTGCCTTCCAGCTGAGATGGGAAACCGAGTTCATTATCTGTCGTGTTGGCAGTAGGCTAAGCAGAGACCTTTGTCAGGAAGATGTGAAAAGGGAAAGAATAGCCAGCCTGGTGTAAATCTCGAGGGAAAAATAGGTTTAAACTACTTCAAGTACTAGGTTTGGTAGAAGAGTGATTACAGATTTGGAGTCAGTATTGAAATGGCCCTGTTTTTAGATTCACATGCCATGTGTCCTAGCCATTTTGTACATAGCCTCCCTAACCCTGAGTTTCTTCATTTGTGAGATGGAGGCGTGTTAGGACAGAACCCTCACTTCTGATGGTGGCTGGCCAGGTAACCTGGAGCTGGTCTTTGCCTTGGTCTTGGCCCTGTGATGCACTGCTCACCGGGCAACTGGGCATTTGTCACAATGGCTCCTTCCAGACTCTGCACGTCACAACAGCTGCTGCCCACCTCAGGGCTGAAGGCCACACTGTTGTTTCTGCTTCCATGAAATACTTTCCTCCTACGCGTTCACAGAGGTGCTTGCCCCTTCCTGAAGCAGGTGAAAGTTACTTTCTCACCAGGGTCCTGATTGTAGCATAGGTTCCCCACAGGCAAACTCAGGTAGCCCATTGGGAAGGCCATCCCAGGAGTCAAAGGAGTAGGGAATAGAAGATAGTAAGGAGATGATGATATTTAATTATGCCAGGTCAAAGTGACATTAATGAGAAATTTATTACTACAAGTACCGCAGACTCAATCCTGCCTGGGGAACCAGATGGTGGCCCACCAATTCTCATTCTTTGCAGGTGGCACTTTTGGCTTCTGCTCCCACAGGCTGAGTGTTGTGTGCCTTGTGAGAGAAAGCCCCACAAAGAGGGAGGCAGGTGTTCCACATAGAAAGCTCAATGTGTGTGAGGGACCTGCCCCTCAAGGTGCAGCCGGCACCATGGGCAGGGCTCTGTCACCTGGGGTCTTTCCATTTTGCTCAGTTACTCCATCCTGTTCATGGTCTTGATGACGCTTACTACACTTGGTAAACACCCCTCTTTTGTTTGTATGTTTGCTAAATTAACATGGCATAATGTCCAAGAGCGTGGGGCCATGCTCATCTGCTCTTGAGTACTGCTTACTGAGCAGGACAAGGGTGTTGTTCAGTGTTTAAACACTGGCATGGGAGGGGCATCAGTCACCTAGTTTACCTTGCAGTGAGTTTCTAGAAGCAGAATTTCTTTGCCTAAGACATGAGGTTTTGAAGGCAGAGCATGTCTTAGTAGTAATATTTTTGAGATTCTTCATAAGCCCAAACAAGATAGAGGTCAGAGTGCATAAATTGCAGCAAATTAAATCCTGAGGCTTTCAAATATGAGTGTGTTGGTAATTGACATGCAAAATTTTTTCTTTTTAAAGCTGGAGAAAAAAAGGATTTTGAATGTTTAAAAATGAGCGTGTGTATGTGTGTGTGTGTGTATGTGTGTGTGCAAGTGCATGTGTGTGGGTATTTTGGTTTCCACTAAAAGCCCATTTAAGATCTGCTTGAGTGCTTTTTCATTTGCCTTATAAGTATTCAGAACTGCAGGATAAAACATCAACTTTAGGCCGGTCTCTCCCCTCTCCAGTTAGGCCACATGACTAAACGATCAAAAAAGGAAAATTTCACTTTGACAAATATAACACCTACATTTGGGAATATGCAGATGAGTTTCTCCCTAAAAGGTTAACTCGAGACAATAATTACTTTCTCCAGAGATCACCAAAGTGACATGCTGCTGTCTTGATTTCATTGCTGTTTTATGATGTGCGTTTCTGCCACTTATAAATGAAACAAATGAGGTTAGATGGCAAAGATTATGAAAGGAATTAGCAATAATGAGCCTGGTAACAAAAAACATTATTACAGAAAATTGAGTTGACCTTAGTTTCATAATTATTCACCTTAATTGTTTTTTGTAGTGTAATTTGAATGAAATTAAATAATACTAATATTCCCCTTGCCACTGAGTAGGAATTTCATGTTAAGATTAATAACGTTCAAAACTAAAGATTTGGCTGTCATCCCAGAGGTCACTCTGGCTGCCCCAAGCAGCTTTGTGTCCTCAACATGATCATGAACCACCTATGTCAAGGCCACGATTTACCCCTCAGACACCTTTGGTTGTGTGTCTTATGCAGAGTACTTGGGGCCATCCACTTCCAGCTTTCATGGCAGTCTCTCACTCTTCCTGATTTTCCCACCAGGACCTTCTCAGCCAATCAGCCATGATCACACTTACCTGTGTGGGCTCCTGGCATTTTCAGTGAATTGGACAGACATAATTTAAATCTGAAATTTATAAAATACTTTCAATTTGAGACAGTAACTTTAAAGTAGTAACTATAATGAAGAAAAACTGGTAATTCTGTTTAAAAAGATTATTAGCAAGGCTCAAAATACCATACTCAGGTCAGTCATTACATTTAGGTGAGGTCTCTGAAATTAATGAGCACAAGGACTGCAGGGAAATGAGCTTTAATTGTACAGAGGAGGCAGGGAAAGTTGTGTTAGTGTTATTATAAACATTAGACTAGTGCTTCTCAGCACGTGACCATGTCTGGAGACATTTTTGGTTGTCACAACTAGGGGTGGGTGAGGCTACTGGCATGTACTTGCTAGTGACCAATGATGCTTTGAAACATCCTGCAATGCACAGGGCTTCTCCCCTAAAAGAGAATTATCCAGCCCAAGTGTCAAGAGGACTGAGGATTTGAGACCCTGCATAAGATGGTCCAGAGAAACAAGACTTACAGCACGTCACCAGTTAGCCAATTACTTAAACAGTCAGTTAGCTAACCAACTAATTTGATGGCCTTCTTTTGTCTGAATTGACCTTCTAATTTTTCATGATTAGTAACTGGTCATTTTTGGGGTGAAAAAGCCTGTAAATTTGCTTATTTTCTAGAACTGGCCTCTTTGTTAACTTAAAATGGCAGGTGTGTGTATTTTCAGTGATAGTGTATGGCAAAGAAGGTTTTTTTTCTTATGTTGAAACTTCCTACAGGTTTGTACATCAGGCATAACATTGGACTATACATGGATGATTTGGCTTATTGCTCACTACAACTGTATGAGTGTGACTAACCCCATTCAGAGATGGTCACCTCTTTAGAGATCAGAAACTTGTCAAAGATTACATGCATGCCCTAGCAGGTGAAGGGCAGAACCCTGTCCAGGTCTGTGTCAGTCCTAGTGCCCTTGGGCTCAGCTAGGATCTCTGAAAAACCACTCATTCCACGTCCCACTCAATGATTTTTGCTGTATTCATGAGACGCTTGCATAATTATTTTCCTGATTTTTACAAATTTAAATAAACATAACCTCATTCCCAGCAGTGATGGTCTGGATTCATTGGTTCAGTACATTAATGTGTCTACTATTTTTTTTTCTAATAAATTGCAAAGACTCGCTGTTTCAAAGCCATAATGTTAAGCCTTTCTTTGCTTATATCAGACTGAGCTTGTAATGATCAAGCAGTGTACAAGTGGAAATTATTGTGCTAATTGATTAGTTAATCCATGTGAGGGCCACAGAGCATGCTGCAGAATAGTTTCTGACTGGCCAAGTCAGTTGAGATCAGCAAAATCAAGAGTAATGCTAAAGAAGACGATGAAAAGAAAATGCTTTTAAGGGGCTCCTGTGATTAAATGCAATCACAGGAGAGCTAATGGGTTAACTCATTTCTGCCGAGCACGGTTACATAGTGTTCAATTTGATAAAGGACCATGCAGTAACTTTCAAATAGAGAAATGGGAATTAGCAGCATTCCCTCTCCAATTACTAATTTTACAGAAACGCAAACAGCTCAGCAAAGGGAGTATTGTCTGTTCCAAGGCTTTCTATGAACAAATACATTTGATAGTTGAGATGACACTCTGAGTGAAATAGGCCCTGATTCTCAATGTACCCTTGAATTGTTTTATTTTACTGTCAATAGATTTAATAATTGATTGTGGGAAGAAAACACAATAGGGTGAGAACAATACTAGGATTATCTGCAGAGTTCTAGAGAATGGTTTGTATCAAAATAGGTGAGTCTTCTTTAAAAAAAAAAAATTCTATACAGTGTTGTTCACAAGCTAGATTCTCAGTGATTTAACCTTTCTCAAAGCCCTACATTCAGCTGGGATAAACCCTTGTGGCCAATCTTCCATTAACAAAAGTGTTAGCCCCTGGTAGGAATTAGACAACCTATGCACACCTAAGTGTGGCTCAGGGAACGTGACTGCTGGAGTACAAAGCAAAGGAAGTCAGAACCAGGCCTGGCAGCATAGGTCTGTAATCCCAGCACTCTCAGAGGCTGAGGCAGGACGATCACAAGTTGGAGTGCCACCTGGGCAGCTTAGCAACTTGGTGAGATCTTAAAAAATAAAAAGGCTGAGATGTAGCTTAGTGCAAAGGTCCTAAGTTCAATTGCAAAAAAAAAAAAAAAAAAAAAGAAAAGAAAGGAGATGGATGGTTCATTCTCATCTCAATGGACACATTTTTTTTTAGTCTTTCTTAGCCAAGATCTGTAAATGGTGACTATTATGGCTAATTAATATGTTTCCTGCAATTCCTTTATATGTTCAGTTCCTATTGAGTCAACATAAAGAAACTCTTTGGTGGAATAGAGACAGAATCACCCTGTCACAAGGCTTACTATTTGGATCCCCCAGATAGACTGGTGAGGCAAGAAAGGTTTGTCTTGGATCCCAGTGTCTTTGATAGCTTCCTTATGGTACGGTACTTACTGTGTTGTACTGAAGTTCATTGTTTACTGTCTTCCTTCCCAATTGCACTGTGCAATAGTGACCTTGCAAATAGTGACCTTCCATTGGGCCTTAAATGTAGTAGGTATTCAAAAAACATTCACTAAATAAGTAAACTCATTATTTTCTCTTTGAAGCAGAGTTGTGGTTTCCAACAGCGGTAAAGTAGCCCCTCAGAGGACATTTGGCAATGTCTGGAGACATTTTGATTATCACCACTGAGGTGCTATTGAAATCTAGTGGGTAGAGGCCACGGATGCGGCTGAATGTCCCACAATGCACAGAGCAGCTCCCCACTGAAAGAATTATCCAGCCCCAAATGTGAAGAGTACTGAAGTAGAGAAGTCCAGGTCTAAAGCAATCTCATAAAAACCGAGAGTGGGAGTGAAATTTCTTTGCAGGTGCTCTCAAATGTCACCACCAGATGTGACATCATGAAACTTCTGGCTCTTCCCCAGAGTAAAAATGACTATGAAAGGAGAACATTTAAAATTGATTCATAACATCAAGGCAGTCACGGTTAAAGACACTTAGGAAAAAGGACTTCCAGAACTGCTCAGAAAGTTGCAAGGATGATTGACGTGAGAGGGAATATTCTGATGGAGATCAATGGCAAGGTGTCTTTTACTCTAATGAATGTTTTAAAATTTAAGCATTAACTATATTTTGCAATTACACTTCTTACTGTTTCTCTTGTCCAGATTGCCACGGGGCCACTGTACATAGATGGACTTGGGAATGCTTTCCATTTAATGAAGAGCTTTCTGCCATGAGAAACCCAGAAGACCGTGGCAGGGTTCAGAGGAAATGTGGTGAACGTGTGCTTCTGGGGTTTGAAGTGTAGTGGGGCCTGAACTGCACCCCTGTAAGTTAATAAATTGAGGCTCTAATTTCAAACGCTGCTACATTTGGAGACAGGACCTTGAGTCAGTGATGAAAGTGAAATGAGGCCATAGGGTAAGGCCTAGTCTGACAGACTAGTGTCCTTATAAAACCAGGAGACACTCGAGCTCTTTTCCTTTGCTGTGTGAGGACAGAATGAGAAGGTGACCATCGACAGGCCCACGAAGAGTGCCCACCAGACACTGATTCCAATGCAGCCTTCATTTTGGACTTTCAGCTCCTAGAAAACACAATTTGGATGTTTAAGCTGCACAGTGTGTGGTATCTTGTTACAGCAGCCTGAACAGATCAGGATAGTTGCCCTAAAGATGTTGTATCCTAATCTCTGGAACCTGTCAATGTTATCTTATGGAAAAAGGGTAGTTAAAGGTTTTGAGAAGACAAGGTCATCCTAGATTACTCAGATGAACCCTAAATACAATAACGAATGTCCTTAAAAGAAAGAGACAGAGTGGGAATTTGGCGTGCACACACACACAGGAAGCCAATGTGAAGATGGAGGCAGAGGTTGAAGTTATGTGGCCGCAAACTGTGCACTTGTCAGCAGCCACCAGAAGCTCAGAGAGGTAAGGAACATATTGGCACCTAGAGCCTCTGCAGGAAGGGCAGCCAGTGTGTCCTTGTCAGGCTTTTGGTATCCATAACTGTGAGAGGATAAATTTATATTAGTTTAAGATCCCAGATCTCTGCTAAGTTGTTGTAGTAGCTACTGGAAGCTGATACACAAAGAAGTAGTATTTTTTCATTGTATTCATTGTTTCTGTGACTCTTAAAATGGTAAAAACTTAATGATCTAGATCAATATTGGTTGTTAAGGAAAGGGGCCAAGAGATATCCCAGGGCTTCTTTTTCTATGGGTTTTGGGTCTAATACCTGGAACCCTGAGATGTTATCTTATTCAGAAAAAGAGACGTCTTAGCTGGCAGTAGCATTGGCTCAGCAGAGTCCAAGCTTGGTAGACACTCGTTAGAAACCTCATGACATTTTGTAGGTGAATTGAGGGTGCTGGTATCTTTGTTTCCTGTGACGATGAGATTTCCTGTATATCGGGGGTCAGTTACTGAACAGCTTCAGATCTTAGGATCACTGATAAGTAGTCCGAGTGGTCAGTCCTCCGTAGGCAGTGCTGTTTGGACAGAGAACAGGATAAAGTGAGGACACAAACTTGTAGGCTGTAAGTTTTTGTCAAAGGAAACTGTAGCCGTAAGAGCCTTGTGTTAGGGAAAATTTTGGCTTACTTAACAAATAGGAAAAAGGCCCAAAACACTGGGACTTAGTGAAGATACTGCATTATTTGGTGCACATAGGTTTATGATTATTGCATTTCCTTTGGAAAATATATCGTTTATCATTATCATATTTTTCTTTGTCGTATTATAACTTCAACCTTAAATGCTACCTTGCCTGCTATTAATGTTGACTTTTCTGCTTTGTGTAACTTTGCCCATACCTTTATTCCAAATTAAAAAATTACTTTGTTTAAATTGCGTTTCTAACAAATAATGGGTATCTAGGATAAATTATGGCCCTGTTCTCATATGCAGATAAATATGAATTCTATTTAGAAATATTTCCATCAGCATTTCTAATATATAATATCTGTGTGTTAGGAAACACTTCCATTGTGTGGGCATAATTTACACGTAAAAAATTACTCATTTCCTGAAGAGTTTACGTAATTGAGGTGCAACTACACATGTTACTCAACATCTTGAAATTTTTAGCATCTCTTTTAATATACTTGAGTTTTAAAAAATAAAATCACATTTCCATTGAGCCATAAAGATTGCACTTAAAATTTATAGAATGTATGCAAAAATTGTTAATTTATTCAACTAATAACAATGTTGGCTTTTTTATGTCTATAGTCACAGTGTCAGAATGGCATGTGTTCTGAGTTGTTTCAGTAGTGTGACTGGAATTACCATGATTTAGCGAGACTTTCTCCACTGCATTTATGACTAGTACGATGCTCCTGGGAGGGGACTAGCTGTGGTCCAGGCCAGGGGCTGTGACTGTGGGAAGGAAGCACTGAATTTCAGCCCACTAGGGAAATGAGCCTCTGACCTTGGTCTCATTAGCACCATGTTCCAGCCAAGTGTGCTAATTGGTCACACATGGCAAAAAATTTGGAGACATGGAAAAGATGTTGGAGGGTAGGATTCATGGTTTTAATGTGTTTGTTTTGGTCTGATGGGAACAGCCTTAGATTCTGGGGTCAAATCTAGTTTGTTCTAGTCTCAGTTCTTTCTCTTGATAGTCGAGCTGTCTTGGTTTGCTCTCTGAGCAATGAGGGTAATGGCAATCTTGGAAGATTTAAAAAAATTTATGTATAAGTAAAACAGTTTACATGGAGATGCCTGATGAATGGAGAAGCACATAATAGTTATTCAGTAAGTTTTCATCTGTTGGTTGGTTTAGATCATTATAAAGGTGAACTGATGAAAGAGAAAGCATGGCCTCCCCCAAAGATACTTAGATTTTCCCCCACCTCTTTCTACCCCATCACCTTCATGACACGGATAACATGTTAGGGACACTGTTCTATTGCAAAGTGACATGTTAATGAGGTAGAATTACATGCTAGACCAAGTAGAACCTGTTTATCAAGTGCTCTTCATCTGTTTGGCCTGGCTGGAGTGTACTGGGACCACGTGAATGCAACACCCCAACTCTCTGTGCAGCGAGGGCCTCAAAAGGATACAGTGCAGGAGCCAAGGGATCAGGGACCCAAGTCTTCACTTGGAGGCTGGCAGCTGCAGGCAAGCATTTCACTTTCCACGCTCGGTTTGCTCATCTGTAAAGTGGAGATCATAACCGTTACTGTCTCAGAAGACATCATGAAATGACAGAGGTGAGACAGGCGAACAATTTAGCCTGCTGTGTGCAAAGTGCTCAGTAATTGCAAACTACCAATGTCATCAGGAAAACAGTATGCTTCTTCTGCCACCGTCCAATGGAAGGTCCATGTGTCCCTTCCATAGACTGTGCACCTGATGATCAGGACTGGCTTTTTAGCTTCTCCAAGTTGGCTTTTATTAGAGTTTCGATGGAACTTTCCAGGCAGAATTCATGTTGAGCCATAAATAAACTTACTTAGTCAGAATATAAAACAACCAGACTATATGTATACATATAGGGACTATATGTGCACAAGGTATTGATTTGATTTGTTGCAGCAGTAAATCCACTGTGTTAATCATTTAAAAGGTTGATATGGGGTGTCTGCCCAACATCAGTGCTGATTCTAGTCCAAGAATTTCTCAATTTGTCTTTCTTATGTCCTGGCTCTCCCCTCTAATTCCACATCCATTTATTCCCTTCAGCAGCCTCGTCCTGAATGAGTGGTGGGACCTCTTGTGGAATCCTCAGAAGCATTTCCCTGTTTCCTGTTTTTCGCATGCAGTCTCTGTTGGTCCTGCAGGTGTGGTTCAAGTTGTGTCTTCTCTAGGCTAAGCCATATTTTTCCCCTCCTGAAAGAGTTCCCAGTTTATTCCTTCCATGGTCAGAATTTCTTTTTCCCTCAGTATCTTTCACAATCTGTATGTTTCACATCAATCAACCTTTTCCCCATATACATATATTGATCCTTGCAGTTCCCCATCCTCAGTCACGCACGGCTTCCTCTTCTCCACTCTGAGCTTTAGTTCCTTCACTTTGAGTACAAATTTCTCGATTGATCTGAGTTTTCATCAGCAATGGGAACATTTTAAATATGACTCCTTGCTCCTCTGCTGTTAAAAAACCCCCTCAAAAATCCATAGAATTGGGCTGGGGATTTAGCTCAGTGGTTAGAGTGCTTGCTTGGTAAGCACAGGGCCCTGAGTTCAATCCCCAGCACCAAAAAAAAAAAAAAAAAAAAAAAAAAAATCCATAGAATTAGTATAGTACAGTGATTCTCAACTGATAATTTTCCTCCAAAAGGGACATTTGAAAATATCTGAAGATATTTTTGGTTATCAGCCTCTCTCAACACAGAATTGTCTGGTCTTAAGTGTCAATAGTGCTGAGCTTCAGAAACTTTGGTATGAATTATAAAATGTATTTATCTGAAAAACCTAAAACAGAGCAAAAATTAACAGGCAGAGCTGAAAATGTAGCTCAGTGTTAGAGCGTTGCCTAGCAAGCAGTCATGGGGCCCCAGGCTCAGTCCCCAGCACAGTAAAAAATAAATGAAAGACAAAGCAATCACAGGGATAGTTATTAATAAAATAATAACAACCAACGCAAATTGACCATTTGTTAGGTATAGTCACTGTGCCAGCGGCTTTACTTCCCTCGTCCCATTCGATCCTCATAATTACCCTATGAGTTAGGAAGAGTTATGATGTCCGTTGCAAATAATAAAACGGAATTCCTAGTAGTTTAAGTAATCTAACCAATGTTACACAGCTAATAAGCACTAAACTGAGATACAATCAAAGGCAGAGAATGGGCAGGACTTCTCGATTTTGAACCATTATGATGAGGTTTAATGTATCTAAGAACAGATGTGCTAAATATGGCAGAAGAAGGATGCTTAAACTGAGAGGCCTCAGGAAGTCTATGGACTGCTGGAAATATATGCAGTATTTTCATGATTATGCATCTTTTTTGGATAGGAGGATATGGATGAACTGGTCAAAATCTTATAAGAGGATTTATGTTCAGCAATACATGGAAAATCCATCAACGTCTTGGTCTTTACTCTCGGAGAAAGGAAAGGGTTAGGCCTGGAGAAGCCTGCCTCTCTGGAAAGATGCGGTTCTTCCCTAATGGACTCAAAAACCCTGAGTCAGTCTGTGGAACAGCATTGATTGAACTTGATAAATCACAAGGCAGCCTTGAACTTCCAAGGACTGTTAAACAAAGGGCACAAAGCAAATTAATAATTTAAGGAAGGATGGGGACCTCAGGTGACTTAGTTATATATGATTAGTAAATTTAATGACCTCAGGTACTAATGGGTTTCACAGAGTTGACATACTCATACCACAAGACAGTATTTGCCTGGGCATTGCAGGATACTGTCCTCTGAAAGGCTTATTGTTTCCGAATTCACAGGTCACCTAGTCCCCCACGTATCTACATATTTATTTATCTGTGTTAATGTCTTCATCCTGTTACCTCCAGCTTTGCTGATTTAGGGATCACATTGGTTCTTCTTTATACTTTCTAAAGGACTATTTCTAATGTCTTGAGCAGT